>JAJGOT010000593.1:357500-412500 GCA_022457155.1 Cladopsammia gracilis
TTATGCACGTTCATGTTTTGTTTTCATGCACGTGTGAAATGTAATTCGATCGCGCGCTAATTTTCTTGATCATGAATCCAAAGTATTTTTTCTAAATGAAACTCATATTTCCTTGAATGAAAATGTCTTTCCCTTGAATAAAAGGGTTAAACGCTTATCAGAATTCAGTGATTTTCTGCTTCCGGAAAGCTTAGCGATTTATTTATCCTAATTGCAGCGCTAGCGTCTGCGAATTATATTATAAACATCACAAAATAATATTTAAATTCAGCAACCTGCTTTATTATATCTAGTGTTTTCTAAAATTTCCGACTTTTCCTGTGTATATAGAATGCCATTCTTATCCGTAAAGATGATTCGCATAATGTTTTCGCGAATCAAAAATATCTTGAAAGCAAACTTTATTTCAGAAAGCGCTATTTAATTTAATTATATTTACTAGCGTGCCTCTACCGTGATTATTGGCTTCATGAAGAAAACATTCGAACAAGTTTGATCGCAATTTGCCTTTAAGTATCAAATTGGAAGCCTCTTCTAACTATTTGTCTTAAAATAACAAACTCTCTCAGTTGAACGTTTTATTCAAATATCTACTAGTTTAGTCTCAAGAGCAAAACGCGTCAAATTATCGCTAGCCTGCGAGCAGGCTCACTTGTTTGGGGTATCGCGCGAGTTTCTTGGCGGCGGAGCTGTGAGCCGGCGAAGCCGGCGAGAAGAATGGGGCGAGGATTTTCTCGCTCGTATTAAATTCGCAGCTTCATGATCATCGCTCGCATAGCAGTCGCGCGCGAAACTCAAATAGTAGAGCCTGCTCGCAGGCTAAATTATCGCATCAAGGAAACTGTCGGCCACCCAAATTTGTTCAGCATCTGGAGAATTTCACGCTCGACCTATTGTGGTCAAGTTTTCTAAATATTTGCCAAAAGCCACTGATAAGACAAAGAAACAGTCTATGAAATGTTTCTTACAAAGTAAATGGACATTAAAAAATGTGACTTTCTTTACCGTAGTTTTCCAGGAATGCTTGAAAATTCTTAGTAAAGTCTGCCGCTTCGAGTATAAATTCTGAAAGAAGACATGTCCTCACTTGTGACAAATTTCATCGCTTTCAGCTCTCAAACCACCACTACAAAGGCATAAAAATCTTCTAAAGGACTTTTTCTTTCCATTTCGAAGTCTTAAAAGGCGTGCTTTCATTCCGGTTATGCAAAATGAACGTCTACAAAATGGAAGCGTGGAGTTCACGGGCGGCCATATTTGTTAGAAATCTGATAGTCTTCTCTGAGTAGCTTCGAAATGGCCCGAATCGAATGTTCATCCTCGACAAACGTTGAACAACCGACGAGGTTCCAAAACAAAAAAGGAGTTAAGATCGGGGAATATCGGGTCAAAATCGGCAGAGTTCGTTGTGGGCTCGGATTCTATTGTTACACTCACTCACTCACTCACTCACTCACTCACTCAAACAGACAGCATAGTAGCTTACGCCTCTTTAGGCAGTAAGCTACAAAAAGCACTTCGTTTCTTAGATGGGGTATTGAAACTACACATCGTTACTTATTTACAGAAGATTTCGATTAAGATCAAACATTGCAACAATTATTATTTTAGTCAAGGTATATTTTATTTACATTGTCAGTTATTGTTCCGAACATAAGTGTTTGTAGTAAAAACCACAAAAATTCTGATTTGAGTTCTTTTACAGCATAACATAATTTAACATAACAGTTGCTGAAAAAAAAAAACCCTCTTTTGATAAAATCAATGTGTATGTAATATCACTGGAGAAAAATAAATGGGAGAAAATGCATATCTTGGAGAAATGTAAGACTTATTATATTATAAGATTATACTATAATGCTATAATATAATATAACAGAACAGAACAGAACATATAAATATAAATGTAAGACTTATACTATAAGATTATACTATAATGCTATAATAGCGGAGCTCTGCGGGCCGAAGGCCCGCGCGGAGCGCCATACTCATAGAACCCATGCCGTCATTTTTCATGGTCATGACCAGCGGAATGTTTCGCGGGCGCGTGTCCGTCCGCCCGCCGCCCCCCGTGTTGGGCATTTTGAAACGAAAGCGAGGCTTTGATTTTCGCGCCTTCGCGCAGCTACATGGTGAATGTCACGTCAGCTCGGTAAACACGTTAGTTGGAGCTGTGTTTAGCGGAGAAAACTGAGAAAACCGTTTAAAAGTCGTTATTTCCCTGCATTTTCGCGGTTTGCTACTTAAGACAGGTTTCACAATTTCTCGAACAGTGGTCAAGACCGCATTTGAGGCTGTGTGACTCTGCAAATCAAGCGTTTTTGGAGGAATATAGAGCTAAGTGTTTTTTATATTACGGAATCCAGTACCACAGGAGCGGAGAAAACGGACACTAAAACTCTCGAACGTTATGAATATGACGGCGAACAACCTTTGCCGGAGAAGAGAAACACTGGACATAGGACAAACAAACATAAGCAGAAAAGCAAGTAACGTCTAAATGTGATTTGCAAAAATTGTTTCGTTTAATAATAAGACTTAAGCTTGAGCTTAAGTTAAATGTGTTAATTTTACCAGAAGAATTTTCTCCAAGTTTTTGCATTCAGAGCTAAATTTACAACTTTGAATATCCGTGGTTTTGGCAATGAAGCGAAACAACGCTCTGTTTTTGATTTTGCGAAAAATTCCCGTTCTGATTTTATTTGTTTACAAGAACCTTTAGCGACAAGACAAAATGCGATAAATTCTCTGACAGCTATAAATGAAATGGCGCGGTAAAAGTTTCTGGTCGCCCGCTCTTGGTAAACAAGGCGGCGTTGCCATTCTTGTCGCTGAAAAGTTTACAATGGAAAAAAGATTCTTCTGGTAGAATTGTTAGTGTTTTAACTGAACTCGACGACACGAAAATTAATTTGGTTTTATACTTATGCACCCACGAATCCAAGTGAACGTACTTTTATGACACAATTCATGAATATTTTTTCCGAACTCTTTTAAAATTATTGCTGGCGATTTTAACTGCATTGAAAACGTTTCTGATAAGCTTGGAGGAAATCCTACAATTTCCATGGATTTGAAAGATCTGCACAGTGTTCTCTGGCGCAAAAAAACACGGCCGACTGAAAAATACAATGCACATGGTAATAATGCGGATAAAACTATCGGTACACGTTTGGATAATTTTTTTATTGCTCAGGACTTGTATGATTCCTTTTTAAAATGTGAAATTTTGCCTTGTGTTTTTTCCGATCATGATTCCGTTGATTTAAGCCGCAATTTGCATAATGCATTTTCCCGTGGACCAGGACTTTGGAGGCTAAATTTAGAATTTGATATTTGCGATATGATCTCAGAAATTATTAAGAAACATGCATTGTACTGGAAAGCATTTACTTCCATTCAAGCTTTGTAGGATTTTCTTAAAGAATCTATAAAATTAGTTGCTATAGATTTTGGTCGAAGTAAACAACGCATATTAAGTTAAATCGCGATATTAAAAGGCCACGCAACTATAAATTCTTTGATCGAAGCTAAACGGGCTCTTATTGAAGGAGATAGCTCAGCGAAAACCACCATAGAAACGCTTGAAAGAGAAATTCGGGCCATTAATTTATCCCAAATGAGAGGAAGCCAAATTCGTAGCAGAGTCAAAAGGCTTGAAGAAGGTGAAAAACTTACCAAATTCACGTGCTCAGAAAAATACTGTTCAATCTATTTATAACTCCGCCGGTGTTGAAGTCTTTTCACAAGATTCCGGCCCATTTCGATTTTTACCGTAATTTGTACTTGCAAGAACCTGTTAATTTAACAGTCCAAACCGAATTTTTGAACAAACTTGTAAACAGATTAAGTGAGAGCGAAATTTTATCCTGCGAAGGATTTTTATCTTTGGCTGAAATTACCCACGCAATGCGTGGACTTTCTTCAGGGAAAACCCCCGGTTCAGACGGATTACCTCAACAATTTTTCGCTAAATTCTGGGATCTTTTAGGCCCTATTCTGTTCGAAATTATAAATTTAGTTTGGAAAATAATTCTCTCAGTGATTCAATGCAAGGAAGCGTGACTAGATTACTTTACAAGAAAGATGATAAGAAAAACCTCAAACAATGGTGACCCCGCCATTTCGCTACTCAATGTTGATTACAAAATTTGTTCAAAAGCTCTTACAAACAGACTTTCAAAATTGTTACTCTCGATTATTTCAAGAAGATCAAACTTGTTCCGTCCCAGGTAGGACGATTTTTGAGAATTTATTTCTCTTGCGTGACACTCTAAAATATTATATAAATATTACCAATGAAACTGGTATCTTGCTGAATATTGATCAAGAGAAAGCCTTTGACAATTGACATGGTAGAAAAACATTGGAAAACTTTTTACCAATGTTTTAAGTCGTTTTGGATTTGGCCCTAATTTCCAGCGGTGGATTTCTACATTATACTGTCAAGCAAATATGAAAATTATAGTTAATGTGTTTTTGACCAAAGAAATTCCACTCGAGTGGGGGGTGAGGCAGGGAGATCCCCGGTCTCCACTTTTGTACATTTTATGCGCAGTTTTGGCGACCAGTATAAGAAAGGATGATACTATTGAAGGTTTTCTCATTCCAGAAGCCTGAGGAAAGCGTTTTAAAATTCGCCAATAAGCGAATGACTCCACATGTTTTGTAAAGGACATTTTTTTCTTTAGACAAATTGTTTACTTTTATACTTCACAAATACGAGACAGGTACAGGGACTAAATTAAACGTGGCAAAGAGTACAGAAGCCATGAGGTGCTCACGCCTTTCCAAGCTAGTAGATTAAAATTTGAACCTGTGAAAGGTTGTGGGGTGTTTTCACTACCACCCTATCGGCACTACTCATTACTAGGTTTTTAGTTAATGTTAAGACTATTTTCTTTTTCATTAAGACCATACTTTATGGTATATGGGTTTTCGAAATAAAGCGACTTAAATTTTCACAATGGCACCGAGAACTCTTGGGACACTGTAAGGGACATAAGGAATAACATCACAACACAGTTGCAAAGGGGGGGGGGCTGGGACTCTGAGACCCTTAACCTATACTAGACCATTTTAGCTGCATTTTGCAACCCTATTCTAGAATAAACACCGAAAAATCCTACCCTATCCTAGACCTTTTCTAGACTCACTATTTTGCAGAAACTTGTTCACTATCACAGTCTAAGATACCAGGGGTCAGTAAAAATGTCGTACAGCACACCTTAAAATTTTTCCATTTGCCAGTAAACCTCGTCTAGACTAAATTCTTCATGCAACTGATCAGTTTTGTGGAAAATGATACCCTATTCTAGACCAAAAATTTCGGATTACTATACCCTATCCCAGACTAAACTGCTTGAAAACCATACCCTTGACAGCGGCACATACCTATATAGCTCATATATGGGAGTACCCCCTCCCCCCGGGCAAATTGATTTCTCCCGAATGACCAAATAGAAATTTTCTGCTTTGTGGTGTCATCCGAATATTTGTGAAATACAACAGTCAAAGCTTGTGACTCTATAAATAATTTAGCTACTGGCAACTCATCATTCAATACCAGAAATGACTAAAGTAATCATGTGCAAACCAGAAAGGACTTTCAAGTGGACCAAACGACCGGAAATGAACTTTATAAATAATCCCTTATGGACTATAGACTTTCAAGTGACTCATGTAAACCGGAACTGACCTTGTATTATTGTAACCGGAAATGACTAGCTTTATAACGCAGGATGCCTTGTAACCGGAAATGACTAGCCTCTCAGGATAATATTCTAAACTTTAGGGATTTGTTATTGATGAATAAAACATTTTAAAAGGAAAAAACACTTTTGTTGTGTTTAGCGGAGAAAACGGTTTGCAAAATCGTTTTCCCCTGCTTTTTTTCGTGGTTTGCTACTCAACAGAGGTTTCACATTTCAGAAACAGTGAGCTTTTGTGGAATTTGTTCAGTCTAAATGCACTGTGCAGACGGTAGCGTAATAAGCTTACTGTTTTTGAGAATTGCTAAAATTGAAAAATAGCCTGGTCGTCAATCTTAATTCTAATTATTCTTGTGCTTCCGACCTTTCACCTAGTTAAGCTTATCATCATCGTTTCTGTTCAGAGAGCTCCGCTGTTAGGCTAAGCCTATCTATATATATTATAATATATAATAGAACAGAACAGAACATCTAACTTAACATATAACATAACATATAACATATATAACATAACATGATATAACAAAACATAACAACAAAACAAAACAAAACGTAGCATAACATAACATAACAACATAACATAACATAACATAACAACGATTAACATAACATAACATAACGATTAACATAACATAACATAACAATTAACATAACATAAAATAATAATTAACATAACATAACTTAACAACATAACATAACTTAACATAACAACATAACATAACATAACGATTAACATAACATAACATAACGATTAACATAACATAACATAACGATTAACATAACATAACATAACATAACATAACATAACATAGCAATTTACATGGCATAACATAACAATTAACATAACAATGAACATAACATAACATAACATAACATAACATAACAATTTACATGAATGAATGAATGTTTTTTTTTTCTTTATTTCTGCTGTTCCGGTTATTTGTTAGGAACCAAGACATGCCAAATTTTGAAAACAAAATGTAGAGGCGTTTCCTTTCTTTGTTCCATTTTGCTCTTTTTCAGGAACCAAGACATTCTAAGTTGTGGAAGGAAATGGAGACAACAGGTGTCCTCAACATGGAACTTGTTGACTACGTCTTTTCCAAGTTTTGCCAGCACGGCTTAATCAAGGAAGACATCCTGGACATGATGGAGCAGTTCGGATTGATCGTCAAGTTTGCCACCTCGCCAACAGATGAAATGTACTTTGTTCCCTGTCAACTGAAGACACCCCCTGAACCCCTTTGTGAAATGGAGCCATCGCCTTCAGATCCATGTTCATTGTATCTCCACTTTCTGGGGGGTTTTGTCCCTCATGGTCTGTACCCACAGCTCGTGTCACGATGTACACGATGGTGCTCGATGAGTGGATTCAAGCCGCCGCCTAACTTGTTTGATGGGGCAGCTCGGTTTTTCATTAAGAAGAAGCTCATTCATCAGTTGACCCTTGTCTGCAAGAAAAGATTCATCAAAGTCGTCTTGAAGCAAACACAACCAAGCCATGGAGCGTCATTTGCTGAAATAAAAGAAGTGCCAAGTCTTGTGCGAACGTTTCTGAAAGAAACAATGGAAAACCTAGCACGCGAGCTGCCCTGGTTGAGTAACTTGAGGTATGACTTGTGTTGCGCATGTCCAGATTGTCCGAGAAAGGAAGATAAGTGTTCTAACCACGGCCAGGTCTCCTGTATGCAAGAGGACTGTCTGTGTCTTCTTGAAATTCTAGAGGACGGACAACTGAGCCACTGCCCAAACAGCTTCTGCGATGAACCACCAACACTCCACGGACTGAAGAAATGGTTCCCAACCAAAGGTGACGACATATTCTATGTTAGAGACACGTTTCTAGTGACAGCCTTGGAATCAATTTTGTGTCAGCCTTTCAGTATCAAGATTGATGAAAATTTTAATCCTGCATAAGACAAAAATCACCAAATCGGCTTTTTTTTTCTTTAAACAGTTGCAATATTTCCACTGGGTCTCTTAATAAGTAATCCATTCCTAGTGCCAAATGATTGATACATCTGAGCATTAAGTTTCCTCGAGTGTTAAAATGGAATCTTCTGAAGAAACAAATAAGTAAGTTGCCGTATGAAATAGACGATAATAGTGTGAGAGTCCATCCTCCTTAAGTTACCATATGATATCAAACTACATGGAACGCTTGTTTTAACTTAGGCATTTGAAATTAATGCGACTATAATTAATGGGATTGGAGGGAATATTACTTTCGAATAAAGCAGATAAAGTAAATTGACGCGGAAGATGAGGTGAAATTGCAAAGTGAAGACAATTAAAGCAATTACCAGAACTGGAAATATTTTTAAACGTTGTACCTTTAGGCTTTCACATTGTAAACGATTGAAATACAGCTTGCAGAAAAAAGAAAACTACTGTTTCCTAAGTGTCAAATATGGCTGGAAAGGATCCAGGATTTTGGGTTATAACAATGGAAATTAAGGTTGCGAAAATTAATGCTCCACATAATTAATGTCGCGGAAATTAACATTCCAAAAGATTGACGTGACTTGCATGTTTGTCTTCATAGCTGCCCTGTTAGCATTTCCTTATTGGTTTTGATTATTTTTTGGGCCAATTTGGACGGTTTTAAGAGGTTTTGGAGAAGTTCACAAATCCAAAATGGTGAAACCAAAATGGCGGCTGTGCAGGACTACTTACGTATTTCCCACGTCATATGACGTCATCGTCCCATTTCTAGGACCGCAGTGAAAACAGATTTGGACGTACCATAAACCCTCTAGGTTGTATTGTCATATCTTTAATGCTCTCGAAGTTACGAGGGCCCCCATCCCCAGTCTCAGGAACTTAGAAAACTCCGGGCTAAATAGGGCTGAGAGATAAGATTTATAACTTAGCATTATATATAGCATTATCGAACATCTGCAGTAACTTGTTCACTTGTCAGTTACTTATGTACCCCTTTTTTCATGTAGCTGTTCGCCCAGGTCATCACCCTGGTACAGACAATGTCTACAACATGACAGCCCGACCAAGAGGAATAACACTGATTATTAATAACAAACAGTTTGAACACGACATACAGTCAACTCGCTATGGGTCGGAAGAAGATGTTCGTGAAATTGCAGCGTTGTTTAATGACCTCGGGTTTGACGTACGCACAAAAGAGAATCTTACAAGACCACAGCTCTTAAACGAACTGGATTCTGTCACATGCCAGGATCACAGTGGCTATGATTGTTTTGTGCTGTGGCTTATGAGTCATGGAAAGAGTGGCGAAGTCTTCTGCTCTGACGGTATGCCGCTACCTATCCTATCAGCCCAGGACATGCTCAGCAACTGTAAAACGCTTAGAGGCAAACCAAAGCTCTTTTTCATTCAAGCGTGCAGAGGGGATGAGGAAGACGAGGGGTTTGTCATGATGACCGATAGACCCTCCCAATTAGAGGATCCCCGTGGCCATGTTGACCCACCAAGAAACGTAGACAATCCTTCTGGTTCTAGAATCAGTCCTACACATGCAGATTTCCTGTATTCCTATGCTACAGTCGACGGATATGTGTCGTACAGGCGTTCGGACCTGGGAAGCCGCTATGTTCGCGCTCTTGTTGAAGTTTTCCGTGAACGTGCTAATCGTGACGACCTTCTTGGTATTTTAACTACTGTCAACCGAAAAGTGAGCGAAATGGTAATGAGAATGCCAGCACCGGGAAGGAAGAGTGACATTAAAAACTTTAAACAAATGCCTGAAGTTAAACACACCCTGCGAAAACAGCTATTGTTTTAGGCAAAAAGAGGGCAAGGACTTACGTACATGATCAGTATGTCGTGTATGAGTTGTAGTGATACTAAATAGGGTATTAATGTAGGGCAAGAAATTAAACAAGTGCAGAAGAGGTTCAACAATTTCTGTTGGAATGTTCACACTTTAGAGTTTCATCCATAGACCCATATATAATTTATATGGAACAAGCCACAGGAAAGTACTGCTTGAGCTCAGTATCTTTCATAAATTTGAGTAGTCAAACTTTAGGGTGGTCTCCCAGAGATTTCTAAGTTAGAACAACATTGTAAATTAGAAAAATGGAGACCAATAATTAGTGTAGCTCAAGAATAATGAGCTCAAGAGCTTTAACTTGAAAGGACATCACATTTTAGAATTTTATTCACAAACTGAAAAATTAAGAACTACCAGACCTTGTACAGGATAGTAACTTTAATTACTCTTACTCTTAAAAAAGATTAATAAACAGTGCCATGGCATACAGACACTTAATGACTGGTCCCGAGGGAAACAGTGAATTTTGTTTCCCGAGAATCTCGATCGTCTCGGGAAACATCGAGATTCGGGGGAAACAAAATTCACTGTTTCCCGAGGGATCAGTCATTAAGTGATTTGTTATATAGCAACACACAAAAAAAAAAACACAACACAAGACAGTTTGAAAAACGCGCCGAGCACTCGATCCATCATAATCATGCCACCTTTTGTCACGGTCTGATCACGTGCGCTGGCGGGCAACAGTGCAATGTTACCCTCTGACGTCAAAATTGTTGCCTCTTTCGCAAATGTTGCCCGCTCAGCACAATTGGCGGGAAACAGTTTGTTTGTTAGATGTCATGTGACGATGAATCAACCAATCAACGCACGCGTTGTATTGACAAAAACTCCAGCTATATAACAATAGAAAAGTATATTAGTTATAAATTTGTTTCATGCCGTCAAACTTAGGGTTTCATCCAGATATTTGTCGAGGCTCATACGTTAAAAATTTAGAAAAACTTGTACAAAAAGTAAAGAATGCCGCAGTTTTGGGAAATTATAATACATATAGCTATTTAATAAATGCGAACGACTCTAGCAAACTGAATCACTGTGAGTCTTGTCCGGGATAGATGGACATGAAGTTCACTCTTATTTTGTGGAACAGCTTGCGTCACAACAGCTATTTTCAACTCAAACCTCATTTGGGGATTGTTGTAAACTTGTGAAGTTTCACAAGTGTGTGAAGTGAAGTTTTGCGAAATTTCACAAAAACGAATTCCCAATTGCAAAGCAGTAAAGTTGAAAGAATATTTGTGCAAAAACAGTGTAAATACGAAGATTTTTTGGTTCATAAACAAAGTTTGAGAATGAATGAGAGGGTGACGTAATTAGCATAAGGCCATTCTCACAAGCAAAAACGTTCGGTTTCGCAGAAAAGAAGATAAAAAGAAAAAAGCAAACAAAACAAAACTCAAAACAAAAAAACAAACATAAACAACAACAAAAATAATGCAAAGCGCATGTTCATGTTCATGTTCATGTTCACCCCCCTCCAGTAAAATTGTGATAACTCTTACACCGAAATAGCTATGAGGCTGAAATTTTCTGACTTTTCCTAGAATTTATCTAGGAACATTTTGGTATCCATAACATGTCAGTGTGATTAACCATGTTGCCATGGCAACCGGTTTTTGACACATAGGTTTTCAAAATATTAAAATATGGTGAATTTTTTATTTTAAAGTCGTTCTTTGACTTATAGTGCATTTTCTTGTTAGCATAGTTTTTTCTTGGGACTAGTTCTTGAAAGACATCAAAAAATTTTAACATCAAATATTTGGGGGGAGGGGTAGGCAAATTTTTGCTCTCTTTTACTTATAGAGAAAAATTTTGTACTATTTATTAAATAACGCTTCTAAGTTCATTGTTTGGATAATAGACATTAGTTTGATACGTGTTTTATACACTCTGATCCTTTTCTCTTTTAGAAATGTTTTAAATTTTAATTTAAACGAAAAAAAGGAAATCCAAGATGGCGGACAATAATTTCAAAATTATAGTTTTATCGCCTTTTTTTGCTTTTTCTCGCTTTACAAGTGTGTCCTTGTTTGTATTTATTACGTTTTAATATTAAAGAGATGATTTTACAGTTATATTTGATTTTTTAAGTATCTGGATGGAAAAATATCAAAGAAACGTAAGAAAAACAAAAGTGACGTCATTGTGACGTCATAATTGGGTGTGGCAGGTCAATACTGGGTGTGAGGTTTCCTTGTATGGAGGTGAACATTGTGTGAAAATTTCATCGTCCTAGCCTTACTGGTTCCAGAGATATATATAAAAGGGGGGGGGGGGTCCGAGGAGCCCCCCCCCCCCCCCAGTCATAGATTGCCTAAAAAAGCCCAGTCTGAATAGGGTTAAGTGTGTTTCTTGCAATAACAGCCGTTTTAACCATGGAGAAAATACCGTAAAATCCCAGTAACTCGAACCGTACAGGAAAAACCAAAAACTGTTGGACTTGGAGTTGTTAAGCCGGGGAAAACCACAGGTCTACCATCCTCTATTTGGGTGGCGTACTATGCATATTACATGCACGCCTCTCATATCTCATATTTTCGCAGCCCGTTGCCGGCCTCCGTGCCTGACTTCTCACGAAAGCGAGCCGGTAGAGAACCTCTGGTATTCGGGGTATAAAAGATACAAACTATAACCTAAAGGAAGCACACTACACCACCCCGTTCGGTTTTTGGCATTACCTTACGCATGCGCACAACCATATCTCCAGGGGAGTGGCAGCCATGGACAGCTGTTTCGTCTTGGTTAGGGCTGAGGCATGGCATAGCCAAGCGTAAGGGTCTCATCGAAAATCATCGACCCCGCCGTTTACTACCAAGGTGGATGCATTAAGGTGGCTCGACTGGGTTTTTGAGCGACGATACCGTTTAGCTTTGAGAAACTTGTGTACCACCACAAACGATCCAACGGAAAATTGATTGCCACAGCTGTGCTAGAGAAAGATTAAAGTTTCAGAAACTTGGCAGTTGTATTGAATATTAATTAATCTTCATGAGGACTAAAAAAATTCATCATTCGCTTTTTAATTCATGACAATTTTAATAAGTTTAGGGTCAATTTTTGATGTAAAAGCGAAATAACACTCCAGGCCAGTTCATATTCAAGGTTATATTTCTGAAATACAAACAGAGCGATTTCCTTGAGATTTTCACCTAAGGTATTTGGATGGTATAAAATTCATGTCAGACCAAAACATTATTCCATCAAGCCTTGTAGACATAAGTTTTCATAACATTTCAAAATTGTTTTGTTGTTGTTGTATTTTAACACCTTAAAACTTCACTCGAAATTTTCTCGAAAACGCTTCCATAGAAATTTGTAAAATTTTGTAGACCTAAGGACAAGTACGTCAGGTCGAAGATCCAGAGAGCGTTTTCCAAAATTATCTCTTGATGACAAGTAATTCGGTATTATGGAAAACAGGAAGTGACGTCATAACGTTGCTTTGGCAACTCCGATACCTCATCTGAAACTTTAATCTTTCTCTAGCACAGCTGTGGCAATCGATTTTCCGTTGGATCGTTTGTGGTGGTACACAAGTTTCTCAAAGCTAAACGGTATCGTCGCTCAAAAACCCAGTCGAGCCACCTTAATGCATCCCTTTAAGCGCCAGCTCCACAATCGATGAGACTAATACGCCTGGTTATGCCATGCTGGTGAGTCTCAACCAGGACAAACCCAGGTGAAATGGTAGTGCGCATGCGTAAGGTAATGGCCATACCGAGGGCATGATGTAGTATGTTTCCTTGCAGTATAGTTTGTCTATAAAAGGTACCGCGATAAACGAGCACCCCGTCATTTTTATATGGGAGATAACGTTTGTTTGCAACATTTGTAAAACTAGCAATTTTATAAGACAAATAGAATGCAAGGCTGGCTCTACGGCAATGGGTTGATTTATTCAGCAGCCAATATTTCGGCTAACAAAATTAGCCTTCCTCAGGGCCAGGGCTTTACTGAAGGAAAAGACTATTAACGGTTAGAGCCAGGCTTGCATTCAGTTTGTCCTATACACTTCAAGTGACGTCTGGCTCGAGTATCTCCACATAGAGATCCGGGCAAAACTGAACCAATGCATTTTACTTACGCGTTTTGTTGACCTCTGCATTCAAACGTCTCTAGCAATTTTACTGAACCAATGAACCGAACCAATTTGGATGCATCCTTAATTCATTCATCACACTGATCCATTATGACTGTAATGTACATGTACATCAGGTAGGAATGTTACATAACTGGACAAAGCGACCGATACTAGGTCAGTTGTTCGCGTGTTTGTCTACACTTTAAGATGGCGCGCATTTTACCTTATTAACCATTCATTGCTGATTTCTAAATTACGTCATTACGGTATCAACGAAGAAGCTTGAGGACTCTGTGTACGAGATTAGGAACCAATCAGAATGCTCCTTTCATACTTAGTGAGATTTTCAATTGAAAATCCCGTTCGGGGTTCGCAGCCAATCAGAATGGCGAAACGACTTTCTCACACGTGAAAAAAGCGTTTCGTCCAATCTGTACGGGTTTCACGCACTCGTTGGTTTGTATCAGAAATCGAACGAGTGAGCCATCACCAACTCGTGCGTAAATGCCGTACGCCCGCACTGCCCATGAAGTAAGTTTGATGATAATAAATTTATATTGTGCAAGCATGTGGTACCTTTACATCCCCTTTCTTTTGGTTCTTAAAAATACACGTAGGTTTAATTTTCGCGAACCTTTCACGATGAGCAAAAACCCCGCGAGAAGTGGTCCCCAGCGAAGTCCCCAGGCTAGCCTGCGAGCAACCTGTAGGGGTCGGGGGCAGGGCTGGGGGGAGGGGAGGGGAAGGGGATTTGGAAGGGACGAGAGTGGGCGGACAGCGGTTTCTCGTCAAAACAAAACGTGTCCTTGTGAAAAACATGGCTGCAAAAGAAATCGTGATTGTTTTTGTTCTCTTCTCCATTATTTCTCCAAGCCTGAGCGAGAAAGTGCTTTCACTCACAGATGTAGATTTTGACGACAGGGTGTTCGGCTCGTCAACGCATTTTATAATGTTTTATGGACCCTGGTAAGTTAAATAGAGTATCTTGCCTTGTGTATACATCTTCGGTCCAGCAACGGGCGTGGAGATTACGACACATCTGAAATGAACTGCATTTTATAACAATGTAAGGCTCAATCATGGCCTCTGGAACATGGATCAATTTTGATGTTGTTGAAGCTTCAGCTACAGTTTCAGTGCGGGATCTTTTTACAGCAGTCACCAATAATACGAACTAACATTGTGCCGTTGTAAGGCTACGTTCACACGGTACCAGACGAATTTTCAACCAGTAGAAAAATTTGACCGGGCATTTTGTTCACACGGAGCCGTGCAATATTTTCGTTCTGTTCACACGGAACTGACTAACAGGTTGAAGTTTAACCTTTGTCAGTGGTTTTACCATCTGCCCATGCGCATTCATGCAACCACGCCTTTGCCGTACAAAAATTTAAAAGGTCAAGGTGTTCACACTGCGCCAGTTAAATTATTGACCGTACCGGCTAAAAATTTGTCCCCGATTTTGGCATTCAAATTTTTGAATGGCTCGGCGTCTAAATTTTCGTTCCCTTAGCGTGGTTCCGTGTGAACAGAACACCTAACCGCACGAAATTTCACCCGGTCAAACAGTCATCCGGTACCGTCTAAACGTAGCCTAAAATCGCTGTACTATATTTTCTTCAAGGCGCTCTTAGGTGGTCAAAGTTAAATGTACATACACATACTGTAGCTTATACATACACTTTATTTCCCTTCGGATTTAGAACAGCATGTAAACATGCTATTGTTTATACACCCACATACATATCTAAGATCGTTTTGTGTCTTGGCCTCCAATGAAATATAATAATAATAATAATAATAATAATAATAATAATAATAAAAGATCAAAGTGTCAAAAAGCGTACGAAGAAAAGACAAAGGCCATTCGGAAAAAGATCTCAATTGCTAAAGCTGAAATCGACCGTCTGAAAGAAAACAGGAAAGTGACGAAAAGAGGGAAAAGGAACAGAGCGATTCTACAACAAGAGTGTAAGGAGTTATCCATAGCATAATTATAATAATTATAATAATAATGACTTTATTTCAGTATTTCCACTGAGAGGTGGCTCTTCGTCTCTAAAATTTACATTAAAATATTAAAAATAGTAATAATAATAATAATAATAATAATAATAGTAAAAAAACTTTAGCTAATGTACAATATAAAATGAGTGATATAATAAGTGAAGGTATTTTTGTTATCGTCTCTCTGGACCTTACGTATACATTCAATTCATCTTATAAATAACTTGTAGGATCAAACCAGGCCTTGGCGATGGATATTTTCAGGAACTTAGCACCGATATGAATTTATGAGGACCTTGCCTAATAACATTTACCCAAGGAGTTAAGGAGCCCACAGAATTTAGGAGCATGCATGTTGTGAAATGTTACTACATGTACTGTACATTGTATGTCTTGCTCCAGCCAAAAATAATGCACCCGATCAGTACATTAGGTACATAATAATAGGTTAGGTACCCTTGGATATAAAGCTCATTAGGCAGCAGGCTTGAATTAAACTTAATTTTTTGGTGGATATCAGTCAAACAAAAGCAGGGCTCAAAAATTGTAAAAAAATTCCCAATCGCGATTTGCGAGTAATTACTAAAATTTAGTCGCAAAAACAAGTACTAACTACTACCGGAACCGGAAATGAGAAACAAGAAATTTCTGAGAAAGTCTAAAAAAGTGCACCCATGATACACTTCTTGGAAACCATGTGAAATCAACAATTAAGTCACGCAACATTCAATGTGAATTTTGCAGGATTTTTCGGATAAAATTACATCTACCAGTTACAAGTAAGACACAAGACTGTTGAATAAGCCCTGAAAAGCCATTAAAATTATTTCAAATCCCAACAGGATTCCTATACAAAAGATTAGAGGATGCATATAAAATACATGTTGACTGTGTAAAATTATACTCACATGTATCATGGATGTAATTCATGAGTAAAACCGCCATATTGCACACATTAATTTTAACGCACATTAACAGTATATTAGTGCTGCAATCCCTGTGGCTTTGAGTACTGCATGATGAACAATTTTCTCAGCTGATAAAAATTAATTAGTAAATAGATAAATTTTATAGCATTCTATAAAACTGGTCCAGTTTTAAAGAGATCTCAAGATAGCAGCATATTCAAATTAAGGATGAAATAAAAAAATATTTTTCTTTTTATTTCTTACATGTATTATAAAATACATGTAAATAAAAGTTTTTCTTATTTTTCTTAGCAGGTAAATTTGTTTCTCATTTTCTTAGAAGGTAAATTTGTTTCTCATTGGGCTCTGTTACCTTGGAGTTGTGGAAATTTAAAATCATTTTATTATCAGCTTCTTTAAATAATTTAAGTGAAATGGGGGGTTGCTGCTGTAAATATGACAAGTGTCCATCAAGTTACTACAATGACATACTGTATGTTTAATTAAATCTTGACTATTAAACAAATGTTCTTCACTAAATTAAAGGGATTACATTTATGCATAAGCTAATTCTTTGTTTTGGTTTTTGAAGGTGTGAACACTGCAAGAGTTTCATGCCAACATGGAATCTGTTAGCTGACTACTACAGTAAAATTCCACATATTGAACACGTAACAATAGCTAAGGTAAACTATAATATCTTGTAATTAATAATTTGCAGGTTGACATGTTAATTGTTATCTTTTTTTCATGAATGTTTAAATGTAAATAAATATTTATGTTGAATATAGATAATATACAATGTAGCAAATTAAGAGTTTGATGTTTTTATTTATGGCATCCAGGCTGTCATTTACAATTCAGGTCATCTTCATTGATTAAATCTTGATTACTCTAGAAGTAGAAAAAATTCAAGATCGGTAATGTTTATTTTAGCAAGAATTATGAAATAACTATTGAGAAGGGTTTTTTTAAATGCTGTTGGGTTCAGTGATGGACAATTACAATTTTTCCTAGCAAATATATATGTAGTTCATTAGATTGAATTGATGGAATGTCTGTGTACAGTATTGTCTAATAAAGTTACATGTGTGATTCATCAGCTTGATTTAATTTTTCTTAAACTTTTTCTTTTTTCTCCAAGTGAGTCTTTTAAGAAATGAAACATGAACGAAAAATTTTTATAGCATCTTAACTCGGAAAAAATTTCCGAGTTCCAGATGGGATTCGAACCCACAACCCTCCGTGATCTAGTCGGATGCTCTACCACTGAGCTACTAGAACTCTGTGGTGAGCAAGGGTGAAATGTGGGCTTTGACTGGAACCGCTTCGCGTGGTCACACAGCCAAATAACTTAACACATATGACTCATAACTGCATCGCGCAGTCACATTAAAGCATATCGAGGATGCAACCAACCAACCTCCAAGTGAGTCTTTTTAGCAGTTTTAAATCTCAATCATTTGACAAAATATTTAAGACGTAATGTTTTACTTGTATATGTTGTAGGTAATAAAATTATTTCAAACTAGGTTAATTTTTATTTTCCTTTGTCTGAGGTTATGTTAATGAATCTGGGACAAAGAAAAATAAAAATTAACCTAGTTTGAGATAATTTTTACCTAAAATAATTTTAACCTACAACATATACATCTGTATATCGGCAGTATATGTATTTGTGAATCAAGAAAGATTCAAAATAATGATGGCATTCACTGTTGTTATCTCGTGCTTGTGACGGCGGCTGCTACACCTATATTCACCAGGATTTTTCTTTTATTCGACACAATAAAAGGAACAAAATTAATAAAAATGCACACACGACATGCCTACATTTTAACGCATCTGGACAATTGTGCATACACTATAAACGTACGCATGGTTTGCATCTGTGTGGTTCGCTTTTCTTTGAGCTGCACTATATAACAAGTCATGTTGTTCATGCTGACAGGATCCTGATAAAAATAAAAATAACTGACCATATTTATGAGGTGAATGTTGTTATTAACAAGGCTCCAAAAAACAACTACAGTTTAAGCTTGGCCTTTGGGCAAGCAAGTCTAAAGTTTTACTTGCCTGGACACTGGTTTTTTACAATTTGTCACTGAGCTTTAGTTCACAAGCGTCTTGTCCATATCCTTGTCCATCGGGTAAATACATGTAAGTGGGGAAAGTAAATTTCCTAACACAAAAAACTACTTGTCCCGGTTGACCGGACAGGACTTTTTTTGAGTCCTGATTGTATTTACAGTATCACAGTTCATAAGGAGGAATTTTCAATTGCTATTTTATTATTTTCAATTACCTTATTTTCAGCTTATCTTCATAAAAATCATTATTATAGGACTGAATACAGTGTACAATGTACATTTTTTTGTCTGTTTATCTTCAGGTGGATTGTACAAAAGAGACGCCACTCTGTGCCAAACAAAACATCCGTGCATATCCAACGTAGGTGTAAAATTGAGGCAACTGGCACAAGAGGTCCCATATGACCCATACTATGTACATTTACAGTCAAACCTCTATTAAGCAGTCACCCTCCGGGAATAGCCAACTGACCGCTTAATAGAGGTGACCATGAAAACTGCTCTTGACTAAATTATTATTATTAACTAATATTTTTTAATAGGATACCCTTTCATAACATGATTTTCAAAGAGGTCCTACAAAATATAATCAATTAACTAAAAACATAATTTGTAGTAATAATATTACTTCTTATAACAGTCATAGGGGCCTTATAGTCAGGGTAGATGGTCTATTTTTTATACAACGTGTTTCTTTATTTCTTTTCAAGGTTGAAGCTGTATTATGATCATGGTGAAATCAAGAGGTACAATGGTAAAAGACGAGTGAACAATCTCAAGGCCTTTGTTGACAAATTTGCGGTGACATCTGAGGTACAGCAGGGCACTTCCCTGATCTGTAACTCTGTGACATTGATTTTATAAGCTGCTTAATTGTACTTGTAAATTTATAAATGTACTTCTAGGGTCAATTCAATAAAACTAGTCTTTTACAAGTGTAATTATTTACAAGTGTAGCTATTATTTTCAACCTCTGAAACACTGGCTATGTTGTTGGTTGAAATGAAATTCAGGTTAAAATGATTTCAACCTAGCTTGATTTTGAATTACCTTTGTTTCCGATTATGATAATGAATCAAAGACAAAAGAAATTCAAAGTCAAACTGGGTTGAAATCATTTTAACCTGAATTTCATTTCAACCTACAACAGCTACACTTGTAAATTACACTAGTCTTGGCTTGTAAAAGTTTTATTGAATTGCCCCCTGAAATATGTAGATAAAAAGGGATCCTATGAGCTAACTCAAAAATGAAACATTCACACCCTCCGCTCTCTTAGATGTTTTGCATCACTGACCCCACACCCCTTGCATCTATCTCCCCTCCCCTCCTCCCCTCCTCCCTCCAATGCTAGCCAGCCAAGGCAGATGACCATTACATATCGCAGGCTCATTGTTACTGTCAGTATTAGCCGATAACCAATTGGGTAAAATTTTGTCCCACTGCTATAACTTGTTAAAAGCTTAGCATATTGGTGAGTTAAAAAGAGATAGCAACCCTGTTATAATTATCTTGGCCAGAGTATGTGATATGTTACATGTGCTGGTAAAATTACTTCAAACAAAATCAGACATCAGTATTGATTTTGTCAGCTGACCAATCTGTTACACAAGTTAATATTTAAGACCTTACAAATAAATGTACATGTACATAACTGCTTTCATATCACTGGTATATTCTCTCACAATTCCATGTAGGCTTGACTGATTATGCAGTTCCAGGAAATATTCATTCTTCCCCTGTAGAAGGTCATTAGAAATTCTGAGGGTTTTTTTGGTTTAAAAGCCAAAGTCATGCTTGTAATTGGCTGCTTGACCTGTGTTGACTTGCGACGAGTTGCATTCGGTGGTTAAACAGGAAAGATTTTGTGCCTACTGGCCGACAAATTTGACCTACAATTAGATCAAAGTAATCACAAGTCAACGCTAGCCATCGCAAGTACACGCAAGTCCTCTTCAAATGGATTTGCAAGTTATCGCAAGTTTTCAACCTGCCATT
Source organism: Cladopsammia gracilis (assembly GCA_022457155.1). Lineage (NCBI taxonomy): Eukaryota > Metazoa > Cnidaria > Anthozoa > Scleractinia > Dendrophylliidae > Cladopsammia > Cladopsammia gracilis. The sequence goes on from JAJGOT010000593.1 coordinate 378,116, forward strand.
TCGGCAGGGTGTTATTTTAGGATTGACACATTATTTTTCATTATTGTTAAACATGGTAGAAAGAAAAAGAAGATTCAACAGAGACATTGGAATCGGACAATGGCCTGTACACACTGACGTCACAGAACTTTGACAAACATGTGGAAATGGGGCTACATTTTATAAAGTTCTATGTTCCATGGTAAGCAGTTTAGTTAAATAATGGATCTCTTTTTATTAGTCCCAAAAGAATATGTGACCCTCCATGGGAAAACCAGCAAAAAGGTGATGACACGGGCACGCTATTATAACACGCTAAACAAAAGAAAATTTCTTTAACACGGTAGCACCGTGCGACGATGCACGCCTCATTAAAATTTTCTTTTGTCTCATATTGCACGGTAAAAACAATGGTGTGTTTGGTTGAACAAAGTGTGTGACCGTGCAAAATGACACGCTAGTGAGCTAAATGGCACTTTAGCCGTGTCAAAATGCACACCAGACGTCCAAGCTGTTTTATAAACTTTTATCTCAGCCACTGTAGAGCGACTTGCTTATTTATACTGAAGCGAAATTCGCGTTGTACACTTCACCTTTAAATCTTCTGTTTCAATAGTTATTAAACAAAACTCAATCGCAAATGACATTGTAAAGACTGAAGGTTTCTTTTGGAAAATATTATAAACCTCAGTAACAGTGGAATAAGCGAGATTGAAAACTGATAGTGTATGCAAATTTCTTGTTGAAATCTGACACCGTGTGAGTTCGAATGCATGCAAATTTTACTGTTGAAATTCTTGGAGAAAGAGAACACTTGTAATAAATCGTTGCCAAGATTCGATGGTAACTTTTATCATTCCTTCTAATAATTATTTATAACAATCTGTGACCAAAAAGTGATGTGACATGTGCGGGATGAAAATAATATTTCCCGGGAAAATTTACATAACACCGAGACGGTCGTGACCAGGCGCTTTGATCCACATAACGGGATTCAAATTGTTTTAATACAAAAAGAATGATCTTGATATTTCATGGCGACTGAGCTCATAAAAATCACACGGCCCTGATTCGTATAACGAAAGTGTTTGTTCCCGAAACATAATATTCTTAAACTTTTGTGCCAACAGAAGTCATAAATTTGTTTACATAGCATGGGCTGCGAATTAGCGCTTTGATCGCATCTATGCGAACAAAATAGAGTCCATGATATTTCTGCCAACAGTCAGCCGAAAAATAACACGGCTGTTACCAAAAGCACTTTGATTTGCGTAACGAAAGTGATTTACAAAAAGAATGTCCTCGTTATTTCGTGTCGAAATAACTCATAAATATAACGCGGCCAACAGAACTTCTATCTTTTGTTTACACAACACGGCTGTGACCAAAAGCGCTTCGATGATCTCGCTTCGATTCTCGTAAAAGCGCTTTGATTCGCGTAATGAAAGTTTTATACAAAAACATTTATTAACAGCATCCTCAATATTTTTTATTTTAAAAATAAACTTCACTCATTTAACGTACATTTGCCTACACAACACGGCCGTGACCGAAACCGCTTTACTTGACGGGATGAAAAGAATATTTGCATTCTGTAGCATACGCTTTGCAACTGTAAACCTTCATCTTACAAAAAATTGTTAATGCCCATCAGATAATAATACTTTTTCTTTTACTCCATGAAAAACATGAAAATTTCCGAAGGGGGGGGGGGGGGAAAGGGAGGTTAGGAAGTTAGGAAGTTAGACACAGGGGTTAGGGGGTCAGTGGTGCAAAATGCGTAGGAGAGGGTAGGATCCAAAGGTGTGCAGAATCTGGAGGGAGGGGAGGGTGGGGATAGTGGGTACTGTGTTGTAGGGAGGGGAGGGTGGGGAGTTGGACACAGGGGTTAGGGGGTCAGTGGTGCAAAATGGCTAGGAGAGGGTAGGATCCAAAGGTGTGCAGAATCTTTTATTTAGAGTGTTTTGTATTTACAAGTTACAGGCTCATGGAAGCCTTTGATTATTATATGTTTTCTTTTTTTTTACATGTATCTTTTGCAGATTGATTGCACAACTGAAGGCAAAAAATGTACACAGCACAATATTCATGCATTTCCTTCACTCAAGCTGTTTAAAGATGGAAGAGAGGTTTGTACATGTACAGCTGTATGTAAATAAAAATGTGCATGTTCTAGTCAATATTAATTTTCTCTTTCGATACAAAGGGTGAAGAGTCACCCATCAGCACACAAAATGTACAAATGTACATCTGTATGTATGTTTGTATGTATACTAACGTCTACAGTCATAACTGATACAGACACATGAGAGAGTTTGAGAAGATATAAAAGCCACAGATGGTCAATTAAAAAATTCTTCAAATTCTCTTAAATATTTTTGTTAGGTTATGTATTACTAATAGTTAAATTGGAGTGAGCGGAGTACTTGGGAGAGTAATTCAAGATTAAAAAGTCCATGCAGATTTTTTTTGTACTCAAAAACAAGAGGAATTTAACAGCAAAAAATTGTTAATTTTGGTTTAAAGGAATTCTTTTTGGAATTTTATGCTATTTACATGTAGAGTAGTATTTAACTAATCTTCAATCATTAATAATTATGTAAAATTATGTTGATTTAGGTGGACAGTTATGAAGGGTCACTCCCTTGATGACTTAAAGAACTACTTGACTCTGAAGATATCTGAACACAGCTTGCTAAGTAGTGCGACCACGGAGAATAGTGAGACCGCTGAGGGGATACCATCTGATTCTTCTGATGCAGACATGCAGGTACAGAGAAACCTGTATTAAGCTGACCCCATATTAAGCGGTTGCCCTCTATTAAGTGAATACCAGCTAGAGGCCACATTTTTCTTTTCATATTTACTGTAAATTGAACCTGTATTGAGCAGAGCCCTCTATTAAGCAGATGCAGACACCAGAATTAGGGGCACGAAACCAGTGTATTAAGCGGACATTTCAAGCGTGTTTTCTGGTAAAAAGTAATTCAATGCGATGCAGACATTTGCGAATTAGGTTTATGAATTAAAATTCAATGAAATCAGTGCATGTGGGTATAATAAATGCAGATATATATGAGGGTCAATAATTAACTATTATTGAGCAATGTATCAGAACCTGTATTCGGCGATTCGGTGGACACCTGTATTAAGTGGACACTAGCGAGGGCCCTGAGCATGTCTGGTTAATACAGGTTTGACTGTTATGTATAATGCAAAATTAAATACACCAGGGCAAAACCTGTTTAGTTTGTTCACGGATGAAACATGTCGTTCAAACATGTTTCACTATGAAAAGTGTTCACATCAGGCAGCGCATTGTGAGAATCATGATCGAAACATGATTACTTTGAGCATGATGATGGAAGTAATGCTACATGTATCTCAATAGGTAGTTTTGATCTAAGCCACATAAAACACATTAGCGCAAATGTCCTCTTCTTGTTAAACACTGCTTCCTGGGGTAGGGGGGGGAATGATGGGGGTGCTCGTCGTACCTTCTAGGGTTCAGAATTTGTAGATTAATACCGCTTAGGGTGCTGAAATCTAAAATGACCACAGTTAGAATTATTGCGGTACCTTTAAGGCTTCATTGAGCCCAAAAATTATGACTGAATAATTGTTTCTTGTGTTGTTTAATATTGGTACATGTACCTCTTAGGGGTAAAAAAAATATTTGAGCCATGCCTATCCATCATCATCATTTTTGTATGGGAGTCTCCCCCCTCCCCCCATCCCGGGACTGCATCACCCTTCGTTCCTGAAGAGTTTGACAAGTGAGATTAAACCACAGAATCATGCAACAACAAGTTTGAGCTCTATTTATTTTGGTTCATGTGTAATCTGATTATACAGACTTACCAAGAAAAGTTTACAGCCGAGTGATGGAAGGAAGGAGTGAAAATTTGCATATTTGTCCCCATCTGCTATGACTCGTTCAACGCTTTGCGTATTTAGAGTTAAAAATAGTGTGTCAGTTTGTATTGAGCATATGCCTTCTCTACGTAAATTTGTATGCTAATGAGACAAAATGAAAACAATGACTTCAGCAAAGATTTGTCTACTATAGTCAGGTAGGCGAAGTAGAGATGAAGTTTTTTTGGCAAAGTATCAAAAAGAAACATACATGTAACTGCCCTATTATTTCTTTTCAGATCAAGCCATTCCAGCTAACTGACAGTAACTTTGATGCGATGATCAGTTTTGGCACGACATTTGTCGATTTCTATGTTCCTTGGTAAGCCTGTTTAGAGCGTTTGTCAATTTAGTATTGTAAAACCAAAACGTAAAGTAATGCTCTGTCAAATCTCAACTGAGAAGAATGAATTAGTCCATTAACAAATTAGAACTTGACGCAAATACTGTGCATATAGCCAGCGCCGAGCGCGGAAAAAGCTTAAGGTGTACAGAATATCCAATGAACCAATCAGAACTCAACTCAAATACATGTAGTCGGCACCAAATTGGTTTTGATTGACTCTGATTGGTTGCGAAAGTTGTTTTTTAGCCAATCACAATTGAGTGTGCATTAAAATTTTGGTGTTTTATAAGAGACCTTAAGCAAACGCGACAGCAAACCCCAAGGGAAAGTTCTTTTTTCAAGATTTCTTGTCGAACGAAAAAAAAGAACATTCTGTTACGACCGAAGGGGATTTGTACTCGAGCCTTAAGGATTTCACTATACATGTACCGCTGTATTTTGTTATTACTTGCATGTATTGAAGCGATTTTAATTGAGTATCGAAAGTAATTAAGCAATTGCTTTCATTGGTTTTGCATTGCTACGCTCTATGATTGGCTAAAAAATCTCGCGCCACTTTCTCAACCAATGAGAAGCAAAACCAAAACCGATCGTGACTTGCTTACATGCATTTTCCCGCGCTTAGCGCCGGTGACATGTATTTGCTTCGTGCTCTGATTGGTTCGTTGGATCGTCAGTGCCTGTTGTGATTGGCCAGAGTAGTTACTTTGGTTTTGGTTTTACGATAAAACGGCTCAAATGAAAACCACTCTGTTATTACTTTGTAAAGTAAAAGAGTGTCCAACAGATCCAGCACCCCAATCGTTCTTCTCCTTTATCCGCGAGAATGAGCAGAAATCGATAAAGTAGCTACCGTATTTCATCTTGGTTATAAGATGCATTTGGTTATAAGACGCACTCGGTTATAAGACGCACCCCTAACTATGCAACTGAATCGTGTTAAGTTTACAAACCGAAAATATCAGTAAAACACCTTGTTATAAGGCGCACCATAAACTTAAGAAAACATACTTCTCACAATATGCTTTTAAGTTCTCTATTATAAGCATTTACAACTGCTTTAAAAGTGTAGTTTGATGATTAAATGTAACAATATACATGTAGGTCCTGAATACAGTGTCTGCCTTTTGTTTTTGCTGCTGTGGTTATAGGTGCCGTCACTGCCAAGAACTTGCTCCTGTGTGGGATCAGCTTGCTAACAAGTGCGCCGACAGTACTTCTGGACCAAGAATTGCCAAGGTTTGAAATATGTTATTATTATTGTAAAGTGCAGAAATGATCCTGTTAGTTGTGATTGCATTTTACGCAATTGCAAAGAAGCCTGAAAAAAATTCAGGGCTTAATTAGGGACACTGAAATATCGTGTTTTCATGATTATGGCAGGAGCTTGTTTCAAGCTTACTTTATTACCTTGAAGTTGGAAAAAACCATTGCCAAAAGTGACAAAAGGAAAGAAATATGAACTAAACAGACAAAATAACGGCTAGAAAAAGTCATAATTTCACAAGAATGGCAAGTTTGATTTCTTTACCGCCTGTCAATAAATCAAATTTGATGAACTGTAATTCACTTCAATCCTTGCAATCCTGCACTTTATCTCCAAACTACTGCTTTTGCTTTGCTCTGTAGAATACTTCTGTCCAACTAAGCTGAATATTTGGTGGCATTTGGCGATTTAACGTGGAAATAAGCTAAGCTAAATTTTGCTATTTCTGCGGGACAGTATATCCCTTAAAGCGGGATTTGCAAGCCATGACCTCTGCATTACTGGTGCAATGCTCTACCAACTGAGCTATGAAACCACACATACACTTGTATGAGGAGTAAGGTCAATTGCAGTTTACTAGGAATCTTCAAAGATCCATCTTTGAGTTATCCGTCTCAATTGTCTTCAAAGTAATACCTGGTCAAATAACTCTTGATGGATAATTCTTCATTAGTATAAATTGGACCATGCATTGCAAGATTTTTTTGAAAATCTGAGAAAAAAAGAACAAACAAGGATGTTTTTATTTTGCAATGCACCTTAGCTACATTCAACATAATTCGTGTTTTTCCCCTCAGGTTGATTGCACAGAAGAGCAGGAACTTTGTGAGAGTTTTGGGGTAGGTTCTTACTCAATAACAGTTTATGTAGGAGTACCGTAGGTTCACCCAATGATGCCCCGTGCTGTTTCGTGTTTTGCCTGTCAGACCAGGCTTTATTTGGTCTTCTAAGACCGGCGGGATTTCGCCCCTACCCAATGGACCTGCACTAGTTCTTTGCATACACAGCTCCGTGCTGTTTAGTGTTTTGTCTGTTGAGACTGGGCTTTATTTGGTCTTCTGGTACCGGCGGATTCCGTACCCCGCCCCCCCCCCCCCCCCCCCCCCCCCCACCCGCTCCATACAATGAATAAGCCATTTTCGTATTTAAAATTACCGCTGAATTCAAACACCAATGACACATTGATACAGGGTTAGACTCGACCTGATGTAAAATATTCACAAATACCGGTAGAAGGTGCGTGAAATTTGAAAATTAAACAATAGACAGAGCTCTAAACAGGTCATCTTCTCGCCGGAATTTGTGAATTTATCACTTCAGATTGAGGCTAACCCTGTAAAAATGCGTCTTCAATGCTTTCATTCAGCGACCATAGCGAATTCGAGACTAGACTATTGTCGCAAGTTCTTTGAATATGTGTTTTGTGCTGTTCAGTGTCTTTGTCTGTTCAAACTGGGCTTCAATTGATCTTGTGTGACCGGCTGATTCCCCCCTCCCCCACCCCCCTTTGTAATTCAAGAGTATTAAAGCTATGACAATGAAACTTAAGAGGAATGACGTCATCATTCTAAATGGTCGCCATCATGAATTTGAGAATATTTTTTTTCAAGATTGCCAAATTTGAGTCAAAGAAATTGATCGAAATCAATAGATCTTAAGTTGTAAAATTCAAGTTACTACAAGAAAGTTATGTTTTTCATTTGGACATTAATTTAAGCAAAAAAAATGGGTACATATGCCTGTTAAAAGGTGGTTCCCATGGAATCGTCACATGACATGAACAAAAATCTGTCACATTAAAATGTTTTCACAGATAAATTTCAGAAATTTGGTAGGCATTAGTTAAATGCTTTTAAGATATATACGTTCAAAGTCGGCATGGGAACTTTCCGAAGTAGCGTATCGCGTATAGAAAGGATTGACTTCCTTTGTGATAATGTTTTAACTATTATTTTCTGGTTACCCCACGTTGATTCTGTTTAGTAAGGGAGTTCAGAAAAAAGAGTACAAGGGGCCCAGAGATTTGGACAGTCTGTATAACTTTGCTGTGCAGCATCACGATGAGTTGTAACCAATCAGAATACAGACCTTAAGTCCCAACAGCCAATCAAATGCAAAATCCATTGCATTGTAGGTTTGGTTGAAGCGTATTTTCGTGCCTTTTCTGACAGGTTTTCTATTGTTATACATTAGATGAGTTGCAGTGTACATACTCCATAACCAATCAGAATATAGACCTGAAATCCCAACAGCCAATCAAATGCGAAACCCATTGCAGTGTAGGTTTGGTTGAAGCGTATTTTCGCGCCTTTTCTGACAGGTTCTTTAGGATCATACAGTAGATGAGTTGTAGTGAACGTACTCCATAACCGATCAGTATACAATCCTGAAATCCCAACTGCCAATCAAAGGCGAAACCCATTGCAGTGTAGGTTTGGTTGAAGCGTATTTTCGCGCCTTTTCTGACAGATTTTTTAGTGTCATACATTAGATGAGTTGTAGTGAACGTACTCCATAACCGATCAGTATACAATCCTGAAATCCCAACTGCCAATCAAAGGCGAAACCCATTGCAGTGTAGGTTTGGTTGAAGCGTATTTTCGCGCCTTGTCTAACAGGTTTTTTAGGATCATACAGTAGATGAGTTGTAGTGAACGTACTCCATAACCGATCAGTATACAATCCTGAAATCCCAACTGCCAATCAAAGGCGAAACCCATTGCAGTGTAGGTTTGGTTGAAGCGTATTTTCGCACCTTTTCTGACAGGTGAGTGGTAGTTTACATGCTATATAAGCAAATTTCTGCTGATATTGTGCACAATTTTTTTTATTATTATACATTGGTGTCACTAGCTCGATTTTGATTGGCTATAAGCATGCAGCTAATTATTGCTTGCTGTTTCTGTTACGTCATACCTACAGACAATAGTTTTATGCATGCAGAAGTGACTTAAGTTGTTTACTTACAAGTTGACTGCTGTGCGTTGATCACTTTTTTGTGCGCGCTCTTGTCTTTACAAGTGCAGCTCAGGAATATGCATAATAAAACAATTATTGGATTCGGTTTTCGCATGATAGCGATAATTATCAAGGCCTCAGTTTGTGTTATCCGCCTCAGCCTTCGGCTTCGGCAGATAACACAAACTTTGGCCTTGATAATTATCGCTATCATGCTCAACCTCATCCAATAATTGTTAATTAACATGAGAATTTACGTTGAAAGGTCACGTGCTAAATACAAACTTACTTTAAAAGTTGAAAGAGCTTGTTTAAATTAGTAATCTACGCAATTGAATGTTTAAGGAAATATCAGCTATCGAAAACTGCGAAATTGCTGGGTGGCAAAAGCATCGATTTTTTAAAGCATATCCGTCTCAAATTTCTAGAGAAAGCTAATTGTTATGTGCCCTTTCAACAGTCGGGGTTCATATGGATAGTCTCTTTTGAAAAGTAACCGGTTAACGTATTTGTTTTTTTTTTCTTCCTTGTTTTCGTTTTTCGCTTTACATAGTGACTTGAGAAGATATCGAACAGTCAAGATAGTGTTTCATGACGAAATCTAACTCACCGTATTTCGTAAAAAAAAACCGTTCGTGTTATCTCCTTTCTTTTTGGTGTTAGTTGTAATATATCAAACACGAGGAAGCGTGTTTCATCAGGATAACAAAACATCGAGAAGTGGGTTTAAAAAAAACCGAGGCGCTGCATTGTTTTTGTAACCGACTTCTTGGTGGATACTTGATAATGCATTATTTCGAGTGCCTGATATACTGTAGCTTCCAAAACTGATCATTAAATATAATGCAGGGTAAACAAAGGGATATAATCGCTAAATCTATATAATGTTAATTTGAGATCTGGGTTTTCTAACGGGCAGACCTGCACCTTTCGTAACGCCTCACAGGATTGGCTAAGAAAACAATAGAACAAACAACCCACAATGGACCGTAGCCCTAAACACTATAGAGGTGCACCTTATCCAGGTCCAATGAAATTAGAGGTTCTGAAGAGGTGCAGGCCTACTGTTCCTAACCATTGTCACGCTTGTGATTTCCCTTGTGTTGAACAAATGCGATGATGTATTTATGAGTTTGAGAAGCCCACTCAGGTGAACAACGCTTTCTTGTGTTTGATATATTCCATGAAGTGCAAACTGTAAGGTCAATTAGAAAAAAAAATGTAATATAGTTATTTATGGGACTAATTTATTTAATAGATATAATAAACGCGTTTGCCAAAAAAGAGTGACAAAATATTTTTTTTATTTAACAAAGCTTCTTGTCCTTTAGAAACGATTTCACTGCTGTGTGCAGACGGGTGAATAAATTCGCCAATAAAATGAGCTCACAGCGTAAAGGTACTGCTACACAACAACAACAACAACAACAATAATTTTATTATTACAATTATTATTATTACAATTACAATTAATAAATTATTATTATAATTAATAAAGTAAACTAGAAAAGAAAAAAGGAAATTTTTCACGCAACCCGCGGTTAGCATAGGCTAATCGAGGCGGGAGGTGAAGCAGACAAGAAAGTAGTGCAATAAGGAATAAGGAGGGTGGGGCTGAAATGCGTCTCGTCCCTAAGAAAATGGGATTCAAAATGATGTGTCAACAATATATTGTCGCCTATTGTAGGTTCTTATATGGGATGTTTATTGTAACACAAGCAAACTCTGTAATCAAACAAACAAAGAAGCAAGGCTGATACTACGTATAAAAACTTTGCAAGACATCAACATGACACAAGATAGAACCCAACACAATAGGATCGTAGCTGTAGACATCTGTTTCGTTCTATTAGAACTCATCAGTACGCCATAACGATGCCGTTGGGTTCCATCTTGTGTCATGTTGATGTCTTGCAAAGTTTTTATACATATTATCAGCCTTGCTTCTTTGTTTGTTTGCCTACTGTTATTTTTGGCTGTTTAGATCTTTTATAGATCCTACGTTCACTAGCAGCATTTTCGTTCGCGGTCCTGTCCCCACACCAATATAAACGATGCAAGGATGGATCTTTTCTGTCGGCGTACTAGCGGATCAATCGATAATCTTCCGCCGACAAAGGTATCTAATCTACTCATATCAATTCGATTTATTTTTATACTGACAGAAATGTAACGTTTGGATATTTACTTCCTTTAGAATGCCCTGTTGCACCATGTTAGACGAACCATTTTACAGGCAGGCATCTGGACCACTAGTGACTCATCTGTCCAGGAGATCCCCTCGCCCGGTGACTTTGGTTGGACCAGGAGTGCTGACACATGGACGCCGCTATGGCTTACCGTACCGAATGTCTCAAAGTCTCGTCAGGAGCTGCTCAAGTGTTTGTGCAAGCAGCAGTGTACTAGGTGTAAAAAGTGCAAAGGCAAATCTCAGTTGCACTGAGTGTGCTTTGCAAATGCACATGCAATCGATCGTAGGGAAAAACGGGGTATGATCTTTAGTGTGGATACTGTGTTGGTTCGTACGTTTACTGTCTTCGGACTTCCATACTCCATTGTGGGCAGATTGTCAAGATTAGAAATTACGGACAAAAATTGAGTCGCCTCCAGTAACGAGGTGAAAGATTGGACTGCATGTTTCATAGCAAGCGAAGGTCAAATATGGATAAAAACGAAGAGTATTGTGTAAATATGAAATAAAAGCCTGATTAACATATGTGAGTTTTTTTTTTTTTTATTTCTTTTTTTTTATTATTAACTTTGTTCTTCCCATAAAAAGATACAGAACTCAAAATTTTGAAAAATGGACGGGTGGAGCCTGGAGTCGAGTAAGAAGCAAACTTTGCAATTTCACTAGTTAAAGCGTATTTATCTACTCCCTTGAGCCGATCAATGTTCAACTAGTATCAAACAGCTTGTTTCTGCTTACACCACTCGTAAATAGTCACGAGAAAGACGTTTTTAAAATCAAACCACAGGGAGCCCAATTCGTGAAAATTTCAAAATTTAATTCCCCTTTAACTCGAACCCCAGGAGAGATACATCTGGGCACAACCTCCAATATTGCATGTCATACTTAAAACTACACTCGTGCCAAGTTTGGTGCTTTTGTCCACTCTGTATACACCTGATTGAAGAAACGTTGTCATTTAAAAGAGCATAAACCATGAACGATGAGACCGAATGGGATTCTGGGTAGGCAGCATTGGCAAGCTAGTTATATTCTATTTCTTGATAATCAAGATGTTTTCTTTGTTTGAGACATTTAAGAGCATGGTTTATGTATTCTGTGTTAATATAATGTATATTCTGTCACAGACGAAGATTAAATTTTCCAACTTCCCAGTAAGCCTTTCGGTCGCATCCTTCATGGTTTATGCTTTTCACCCGACAACGTTTCTTCAATTTGGTGTAGATCAGAGCACTAAGCAACCAGACTTATTGATATTCTCACTAACGTCACTAAGGAACTTTTTAAATGATCAAAACTACAGATAAATGATGAAAACTACAGATCACACAGGTAGAAATTATTTCCCAAATATACAACATTTACATGATGTAGCATTGTTTGTGAATGAAACAGTGATATCGATCGAGTTGTATACGTATACAGTATCTTGAGTTTACAGCATTCATAAAATAGTTCAATAAGAAATAAGTAAGGAGAATTTCTGTTTACAATTTGGATAAAAACATTTTGTTAGGAAAAAACAATTTTCTGTTAGCAATCATGACCAGCTAATGTCAATGTGTAGCAACCGTATACATGTAGCTAAACACATGACACATCAACATTACTGCTTCACATTTATTATTGGAACGGTGATCAGTATCTTAAATCTCCTCACAATATCAGTGTACGAGCAAGTACATAGATTATACAAATTGAGAACCTGATCACCTTCAACATAAGTTGTCTGTGGAAATTGAATACAAATTCACTGTAGTTATATGGCTGTGTGAACTGCATTGACACCAGTAAGGAGATTGTACATCAACAAATTAATTTTGATTTCAAGATTTTTAAAGGCGCTAACTGGTCATGAAGGCCTAAATCTTGGTCTTAACCTACGAATTCTCCATCCAGGTCTCTATACATTGCTTATGGTATTTACAGAGAATCTGTTGCTTCATCTTGGATATTCATGTTTTGTAATCAATATTTGTAATTCCCATGACCTGTATCCAAAATATAGTATTGTTACTGCTGGGAGAATCTCATGCCACTTTCACCATTGAGTTGTTATTTTTTGGACAACATCACTTTTCAGCAGCAGTAACCTCCTGTGATCTCAACCATTCAAACGAATAGAGAATTGCATTACCAATTGTTTGATTCCCAGTATATAGAACAAAAACTATAGCAGTATGCAAAGGGAACAGGAGATAGCACTAGCTCACAAGTTTCAAAAATGGAATTTAATTGAGACAATCAAAATAAACAGAACACCACTGCATAGTGTGTCCTGGACCGAAGATTGGGGGGGGGGGGGCAGTCCCGTGGCAGTTACAGCGACCCACAGCTCAAAACCCAACACTGACCAACACCAGCTCTCCAGGAAGACAGGGCACAAAGTACAAGTTAAATTGAAGAGACTGAGAACGAAAATGTCTCAACCTTAAATGAGGTCATTGCCAGCAAGCAACCCAACCTCTCCATTCACATCAGAAATTCCATCTCTCCCTCCCACATCGCTAAAATTTTACAGTGCATCCTCCCCTGAGCTTCGCGAGGTTCTGCGAGACACGTATTTCTAGTAAAAAAAATGATCCAGTTGACTCACGAAGTGCGGCTACAGCCATTTATGATTCACAACTCCACAATTTTTGATCAAGGAAATTTTAGCATTCAAAAAACCCTTAAGTCTTGGCACACAACAAAAGCTGTTGAAGTTGAAAACGGCAGGCGTAAAGCGCAGCCTGAGTATTATCGTGGAAACTCGCGCGCCATACTCGCGCGGGTTTGAAGTGATGATTGCACAAAAATTTGAGCGGGGTCGTAGCTGTCCAAACGATGTCTGTGATTGGCGGACGATACAATTGATATATCACTTGAACAATGCCTCTGTGTCGCGTCTATCCCTAATCCCTATCCCAGCGGGTCAAATCTATTGTTTTCTTAGCGAATCACAGACATCGTTTGGACAAGAAAAATTTCCTCGTCGAGAGGGGCGGTGTACATTTCAGTTATTTCGTCAACAAGCAGTCGCTCTAACACTTTCTCGTTTGGTTATAAAGCAGTGAAGGAAAAGATTTCACCCTACGTAGCCGCAGTAAAGTTCAGCGTTGTTTCACAGAAGTGCAGGTACGTGTAGAAACGCAATTTTCAACACAAAAAACGGTTTGGGGTTGATTGTCTAGAACTTGCACACAACAGTTTGTTGTATACCGTTGTATTGGCTTTGTCTGAAAAGTTTTAGGAGGTTTGCAAACCTAAAAACACGTTGTGTCGACGGTTTCTTTGTTTCTTATTTACTTTCTCGTCCTGCAGATGCATGCAGTTTTGAGGGAAAAGTCCCGACAAAACGAACTGATAGTTTTGTATTTGATCTCAACTTCTGTCTTCCAGGAAAAGCCGCGAGAGCAGATTTAAGGTCGGTACACACTAGGCGACATGTCGCTGCAACATGTCGCAAGTGTCGCGGCTGCAACACGTCGCGGCGACTAACCACTCCTTGTGAACAGGTGGTGCGACAAGTTGCTGCAACAGCTCACGGCAACACGACGAATATTGTGCCATCTTTTCTTTATTTCTTCTTCGTTTTTCGGTAGATTCGACCACTCCAACTTTGCCACCAAAGGCATGATTGCCTTCCTTTGGGCTTGTTTTTTGCCATAGTCTTTATGACCTTTGTCCCAAAGTATACTGTTCTCTTTATAAAAATTGAATTAACATCTTCGTGGTGGTCACGTTCCATGCTGAACTGGAAGAAGAATCCTTAGATTGCTCCGATTTGTCTTCCACATGTTCAGTCGCCATCTTGAAAGGGTCATAAAAGGATCACGGGAAAATGAATGTTGCTCTTTGATTGGTTGATTAATTTTTTGTTGCAGCGATATATTTGCAGAAGCGTTCACACGCTGCGAAACGCTCCGATACAACAAATTTTAATCTTTTTGTCGCTGCAACAAGTCGCATAAATTCTGTCTGATTTGATTTTCTGCAACATGTTGCTGCGACAAAATTTTGTTGCAGCGACAAAGATTTTGTTTAAATTCTCCAGTACACAACACGAAGCGATTTGTCGCTGCCACATGTTGCCGCGACGTGTTGCAGCGACATATCGCCTAGTGTGTACCGACCTTTAAGATCACGATCATATTGCATTATTAATTTTCACTATAAAAAAGCACAGTACTTTAGCCCAGCGAAGTCGCGGGCAACATGAAAAACACAGAGTTCAGAAATCTGAAGGCAGTTTGATCGAGGACAATCGATATGCGTGAACAGACAACCACGACAAATGTAGGAGTTATAGCTGATTTTGATCCCAAATGAGTAGAGCAATATTTGGCTTCTATTTTGTATTTGAATTGTCTTCTCTGTTTTGCAATGTCCTAGTCAAATACAATGATAAGTTTTCAGAAGAAATATGTTAAATTTGAAGATGGAATTAGGAATGTTCTTTATAATGGCAAAAAGTGGAATATCCCGAAATTTACGTCTGCGTTTCAACTTTATCAAATCATAGGTTTAAGTACTTATATGTCACGACACTTTGCTATTTCTTCTTCTGAAAAACGTTTAATGGTTATGAATTATTCCGTGAACTATACAACAGAATAGTGCCCCAATAGTAATACTGATACCTGCTTTTTAAAATCCATAATTTGTCTCCTGACACAGGTCATGCAAGTTAAGCGATGATATGGAAGAGCGTGCTTTAAGAGTTATTTTTAACAGCCAAACAGCCGACACTTGTGAAGATCTACTACGTCGTGCAGAATTGCCCTCCCTATATAATAGGCAGCTCCAAGATATTGCGATTTTAATGTACAAAGTTCGATATGGCCTCGCTCCCAACTACATAGCGGAAATTTTTAAGACTCAAAATAAAAGGCACTGGAAAAGTTGAAAATTTACAAGTCATGTAAATCCAATTTACAAAATGTAAATTTGGATTTGCAAAATGTAAATTTGGATTTACATGATTTGTAAATTATAATTTACATGTTAATGCTTTGTAAATTAAAATTTACAAACAATTTACATTTTTCAATGGATCATGTAAATGTACTGTAAATTGCCATTAATTTACAGTGTCATTTTCTAAGGCTATAATTTGCCAAACATGTAAATAACATGTAAATCGTTTTCGGTAGATTTACAGTATACAAGACATGTAAATTTCCCGCAAACATCCTGTAAATATCATGTAAATGGTTTACCAGACTGAAGGGGGATTCGAGAACCCTGTAAATTTAATTTACATGTTTCAATGGATCATGTAAATGTACCGTAAATAGTCACTAAATAATGATTTATGTAAGTGAGAAAAGGAGGGCTCAGTATTGAAACTGTGTACAGTGAGAGTATCAGTATCGAACTTCTTGATAACTAGAACTAGAGTCAGTTTCCCCTGCTTCACTCTTTTACAATTATTCGTTAACTGTTTTAAGTTTCCTCTAACGGCTCGAGTTATGAAGATTCTAAAAACTCGCGCTAAAATAAGGGTGCCGTTGAAACACTGAAATCCACCGGCACCATGTTATTGAAGGTAAATGGAAATAGGAGGCTGTGAAATACATGAACACTGATAAATTACATAGGACTTCCACCATACCATCGGATTTCATCGAAACTTACAATCTGGAGAAGGTTAAATCCAAAACACTGTATCGCATTTTGGTCTCGAAAATTGCAAAAAACCCAACATCGGTCAAAAAATATGAAGAAACCTATAACACTAATAGGCCATTTCCGAGTTGCTTTTTGTCTCGTTATCAAAGCGAGGCTTGGTGCACAACCTTTCATATGAAAATTAGTTTTCATTCACATGTAAATAAAACTGATTTTCACATGATAGGTTGTGCACCAAACCTCACTCTGATAACGAGACAAAAAGCAACTCGGAAATGGCCTATTGTTTTCAACTAAATTGTAAAGCTATATTCCTTTTACCTATTCAAATAACCTTAAGCACTAAACTGCGCGAATTTCAATACAAAATATTAAATAGGATCATGTATACAAATGATATGCTTTTCAAGTTTAAAAAAGTTGAATCTCCTTTGTGCTATTGGTGCAAAACAGACATCGAAACTCTTGAACACTTTCTTTTCCAATGCCCAAGAGTTAGACTATTTTGGAATGAAGTGGAAATGATATGTAACTGACATAAATTAAAGCTTACCAAGCATTTAGAAATTAGAGATGTTATTTTTAGAATTGATAATCTAGACAGTAACAGCAAATTAACTATATTATCTTGGAAAGCAAATATCTCCTTCACTTCTGTAAACTTAGTAACAAGATTTTAACTCCACAATTATTACTCGAGTGAATTAAAAATACGTACCAAATAGAATACTCCATGAATTCATTTCGTTTTTCCTTTCTTGTTTAAATTTTGTAATCCCAGTGCGGTTTAAATAACAATAGCCCTAATTTGCACTACAAAACAAAAAACTGAAGGATTCTGGTAGTAGTAGTCAAATGACGTCATTGTGCAAATGGCCTATTGAGCCAATATGATTGTTGTACTTTCGATCCGACGTTGTATTGTGTTTCTTCAGAAGGCTTTTTTTGTGATTTCTGTGTATGTACGGTACTGTGTGACACAAAGGATAGCTCTTGTAGAGTTGTACAGAGTTGTATTATAATATAATACAGCAGGATCATAGCAAGGGGGCAGGAGGGGGTATATCCGAACGAAGATCCTTTGACAATTACAATGGACTGTCAACAAAATGTCGATAAATTTCAAAATAGATACAGGATTAAGTTTCTAATGAAAAACATGTTATTGAGTTGACAAAGTTAATATGCCACCTTAGAAAATGCCGAGAAGCTGACGTTTCGAGCACAAGCACTTTGTCAGATCTTGCCATATATGTATTACTTCCTCAGATCTCTAACAAAAGGAATTGGCCAATTAACCTTATAAACTCAGTTGAAAAAAAACAAATTGTCAGATTGTTCGATTGAATGCGTGTTCTTATTGGTCGTTTGGGGGAGGGGGACCGCACCACATCATCGTTTAGCCCAAAAGACCTGCTCCAACAAAAAAAAAAAATTATGTATGTTAACAATCTCTACTCCAAATTTTGGAGTAAAAATTCTTTGAATTTTGCACATGCTTACGTGGCCAGTAAGACTGATAAACACGAACATTAAGGTCGCGGGGGATACCTGGCCATGAATAAATTCATAAGGCAAAATTGTAGCAGAGGTGTAGCTTTGAAAAACGTTATATCGTGAACGTTTGGAAGCCGATTTCGATAAAATTTAACAGAGATGTTGGCGAATAATGGAAGTGCATAAGGATTGTTTTTTATTGAAGAGATCGCGCTTTGCGGCAATGCTGTAAGCGACTGGTTTTGTGTCCAAGTTTGCTCCTCGAGACGAACACAAAGCAAGTTGATTTCACCACTCACTGGTCCGTCATAACGTCTATTGTGTCATATCTGACTCAGATTATCTGATTTCAACTTCAATTAAAAGTTATTAGCTTTTAAAGGAATAAAATTGTTCATGTTAGAATTTGAAGCCTGATATCTTCCCTTTGAAAGCCTTTTTAAAAATTTTGAGTCAGATATGACAATCTACAATACACCTAGTTTACCTCCCTGCAGTTTCAACTCATAAAAGTTTCTATCCGCGCTGAATTCTTGGACACAAAATTGCTTGTTTTTACGCTTCCGAAGGCTTCCCGAGCAAACACGAATGCAAAAGAATATACTTTATGGTAATTTTGCTAAGTTTAATCCACTGGCCGCTATTGTCAACACTTCATGCAGAAAGAACAATGCGTTAAAAAATAGTGCATTTTACCAGACAGCGCTTTGCACGTGCAATTATTGATGCAGAAACATTACAGAGCCTGTTCGTAAATATTTCGCGCATTTTCGGTATCAGCCGTCGCACTTTGTGCATACTCTTTTCATAAATGCATACTGATGAGCGGAACCTGTCCCCCGCGACCTTAAAGAATAGTTTATCGGCCACCATTATTAAAAAAAGGTTAAAGAAAAAAAGGAAGCAGGATCTATTTTGTGTCTATTGTGTATGCGTGTAGACACTAAGCGATGCCAAACCTGTTGAACATGTACCGCAAATGTACCTTCGGTACTGTATCTCTTTCTCTCTCCCACTTAAGCTCAGATGAACACAGGCCGGGCAATAAGTGGGGAATTCACTCTTCCGTGGTAAGCGGTTTCAGTTTGCATGCATTTAATGTATGTCTTTTGTGTTGTTTTGATTGGCTTTTCAGTAAGCATTGTTTTTTCACGACGAGGGCCCAGTTCAAACGCCGAACTTTTCATGAGCCGAACTTAATTCAAATTTGAACCGACCCAAAATAACAAAAGTACGCCTGTTGATTCAGACGCCGAACTTAATTAAGTTTGAAGAGAAACAAATTGAAAGGTCAGCGGTTTTCAGGCATAAACATGGGTATGTACTTGGTGTATCCCTTATTATTTTGTATTTAAACTCTTAGTTTTTATTTCAGTAGAAAAAGAAGATAAAAACAGCAGAATAGGGAATCGAACCCGGGCCGTATGATCTACTCCATGCACACTATCCACTGTACCACCGAGGACTAGCTGCCGGAAATTGTAATTTTTAAGGGATATAAGATAATATGCTGCTAGCCCAGACCATATATAAGAACTAACCCTTTCGATACACTGGAAATACTGGAATCAGTGCTTAACCCTAAATACTAAAATCAGTGCTTCAATCCTAGTTACTGTAATCCGACCCTAAATTACACTGCAATATATCTAAATACATTACAATAAGGGATACATGAAGTACCATACATTATGATCAGGGATACACCAAGTACATAGGTAAACATGGCTTTAAACGACTCTATAAAAATTGACAGGCTAAACACCAGTACCACTCATCGCATAAAAGTATTTAAAAGCATAAAGCTTTCCAGTAAGACTTAAGAGTGAAATGCGCCTTTAGATCACATGACCCCGTCCTGAGGCTTGCCAGACAATCAGAATTTGAACACGTATATGAGAACAAATTAAAGGCGCATTTATCTCTTCTCCCGGGGCGGGGGGGGGGGGGGGGACTCCCTATAATCGGTTATACGGGGATGCTCCGCCCGAAAGGGGGTACCTATTTGAGGCTGGATCAGGTATATGAAAGGGTCGGGATTTCACGAGTTGAAGTATATGAAAGGGTAGGGATTTCTCGAAGAATAGGAAAGGGTAGCGAAAACACGAGTTGAAGTATAAAAAACATAGGGAAAACTGTGATTTAAGTATTACAAAAAGGGCCTTTCAAAATTTATCAAACAGACGCACGAAAAGGATACATGAAAGGAGTACCATTTTCAATGAAAGGTATATGAAAGAGGTACCATTTTCAATGAAAGGTATATGAAAGGGATACCTTTTCTGTCAAAAACGGTATATGAAAAGGTACGGGTTTGGACCTCGGGGCGGAGCATCCCCATACAAAATTTTGTTGAGAACCCCCCCCCCCCCCCCGGGTCTCTTAAGTCTTACTGAGAAAGCTTTATGCTTTTTAAATACGTTTTAGCGATGAGTGGTACTAGTGCTTGTGACAGCCAAACTGTAAAGACCTGAAACAATACAATGGTCACACAACAGGAGTCGCGTAGGTCTGTCAACCCCATTAATAACCACTTCGAATAATTCTGGAATGTCCGTTTGGCCGAAGGAAGTCTTCAACTTTTCCCAGAAGGAATCGGATAAATCCACAATGTGCCTAATGTAGCAGATGGAAGCCTCAAGAAAATTAAGGCATGGGCCGCCAGTAATTTCGCCCAAAAAGTGAGGGGGTGGTCCATCTTCTGAGGATTAAGCTATACAAACGTAAAACTTTGACAGATTAATATGTTTGACAAAGTTGTCATATTGACATCCATGACGTATGCAAATTAAGTCACGTGACCAGACAGGTCTATTTTTAGCTCAAAATTCTTTTAAGCAAAATGGCACCAGTTTTGCTTATTCTCCGGAAGCTGCCTTTGGGATTATAATGTTTTGCCTATTAGGTACATCATTTCTGTGCCCGGACTTTTTAAGATAATCAAAATAAAGGCCTGAAAAATTTAAATTACCTGTTTGAGGGGACTGGGCACTAGTAAAAAATGTCGTTCATTTTCAAAATTAATAAAATATTTCAAGAGGTCCGGGCACAGATCCTTTGTTGCTTACTTTGGGAACCATTTAAGAGCAGTAAAACTAGATGACTATTGGTATAAACTGGTGCCATTTTTGCTTAAAGATTTTTAAAGACTTTTTGGCCGTAATAAGTCACGTGACCTAATTTGCATAACATTTGCATGTCAAAATGACAATAATTGCAAACTTATTAGCCTTCCAAATTTTTACGCTGTTACAAATAAAGCCTCAGAAGATAGACCACCCCCTCACTTTTTGGGCTAAATAACTGTCGAGCCATGCCTTAATTTACCTGAGGCAGATCTGTTGCAAGGTGATACTCCAGGAGACTCGTCATGCCCCAGTATTCTCCTCCCAGAAAAACGTTAGGGGAGGGGAGTGTGGTCAAAGTCGAAATTGAGAATTGCGAACTGAGTTTACGCAACCGCAAATTCGGAATTGAATTTCTACTTTACAATATCGAACTTTTCACTTTGGAAATCGACTTTCGCTTTCGAATTTTGAATTTTGCAAATCGACTTTTGAGTATGCATTTTGAATTTTGCAAATCGACTTTCGAATTTTGCTGGCCACTCTCGGCCACCTTACTTGTCAACCAACAGCCGATCTTCGTTGTTTTCGAAAATAGAACACTTGTTACAGATCGGCATGCGAAATCCGAAGCAGGAGCTACACATGACTTCGGTGTTATCTCCAAGCCGCCATGATGGTAAACACGTTCTACGACGCATGCTCTCTACGAGAAACTGCATGTAAAGTAAGTTATAATAATTTATGCATTAGGTTTGGCTCAAGAAAAGTTCCGCGTCTGAATCAAAGCCGTTCCAGATCCGAAATTCCCGGCTGAACCAGGCAGGAAGAACGGCTGAGCTGTTCCAAATTCAAATAGCCGTTCTTAACTGATTCAGACGCCGAACTTTTCATGTACTTAATCCACGGTATTAGGTTCGCTCATGAAAAGTTCGGCGTTTGAACCGGGCCTAACAATCGGTATTCTGTTTGAGCGTTGACAAAAAAAAAAAATCATTTCATTTTGATTTCATTTCATTTCTGTCACTGGCCTGCCAGCGCAACGTCAAATGAGATCGATAAAACTTAAAAATGTAACTCAAAAACTTCGTGGGCATTAGGCTGAACCAGTTTAGAACCAATTTGATTGTAACGTCTCAGCGTTCGAACATTGCACACGGATTTCTGTACATTTTATATTCAGGGAATTGCAAAATGACTGAATACCAGCAGGCAATGTACAGTTTGGTAAAATGTTTTTCAAATATTTTCAACTTTTTACTTGGGCGGAGGAGCCCAAGTTATAAAATGCAGTATTTGCAATTGGGCTCTAATGCGCGTGCGTCAAACTCAGTCAAGCGTAACGACGAGAAGAATACTGGTCAGCTGGCGTCTCGGCTAGTTTCAACGCTTTCTTGATAAGCTCGCCGGCGAAAATTAAATTCTAGTGGCAGATTAAAATTTAAATATCTTGATCGCTTACTCTTTAGCCGTTATTCAATCTTTAACTCAATTGAATCGATGGAATATTTTTCGAGTTATGAATTCTCAAAGGTACATGTACACCTTTAGACTCTTTAGAATGGAACGGTCCGATTTATGATAATTTCCCAATCCGTGCGCTAAATCAGGCGGACAAATCGTCACTTATATAAAATGGTCCTTTGCAAAAATACAGTTTCAAACGACTAGTTCTTCTAGATATAACAATAAAATAACTTTCGCACTACATCGAGAAAGGTACATCAAGAAAGAACAATTTCTTCGCGGCAGATTTTGATCACGTGCTAGGCAACGAGATCTGCTAACAGATCGAATTTCATTTGAACGCCTGAAAAATTATTTTGAACGGTTTGCAGTGAACGGCCGAAACAGAACAAAAATTTCGAACGGCTGGCTGTGAACGGCTATGGAAAATTTCGAATGGAGTGAGTTTTCAGACAGAAAGCGAACAAAACCAAAATAGGTCACTTTAAAAACAAGGGCCCCAAGTGCCAGTGCGTCAGTCACGCAAAATTCATGTGTAAAATTCTTTCTGAACTTCATGTTTACCAGTTGTGAAGATAAGTCTTGAATGAAACTAAATATAATAATCGACGTCATACAACGGGGAAAGGTACATAGCAGAAAAGACAGAAAACAAATTTAGCCTTTTTAAGTTTGTTGTAGTTGTCAGGAAAAAGTGCACCGAATTTGCACATGTCAAAAGGGTAATTTGAAACCTGAAGATACAGACTATGCGCTGCCATGAATTCTCTGTTTACCATGTAGTTTCGCTGCAGGCCAAACTACAATTAAGCTTTTCCAAATTCTACAAGCGTTAAATATAATCCTTGCACCCACACTTCACGCAAGTCTTCACGTGTTCCACTTTACAAATGTGCACCAACAGTCAACGACATACAAGACCATCCCAATACTCAGCTGAGAGCACTCCCTTTTATCAAACTCTAAAATGACGTGCATGCAGATTTTCCAAGATATTTTCATTCCAATACGCCTAATACAACGACGCCCAAGTATACGCTCCCACAGCGTCTTGTTCTTTTTAAATAAAGACAAAAAGTGTTTAGAATTAGAGAGCAAGAGTACATAAAAGGTTTTCCTAGAGGATTGCACAGAAATTGATGAAAACAAAACTCAGTGAAATTTATATCTGAATAAAAACATTCTAAGTGTTAAGAAAAAAAATCACGAAATTCCGATTTAGTGTTATTTTAAATCTTCGTTTGTTGTACCAAAAATAACGGTTTGATAATCCCAAAAATACAGTAGCGTGTGTGGAACATAGTTTACTATTCACTATTGCCCCGAGGACCGGGGACTTCACTAGCTTCAGAATCGTGCAGTAGTTTTTTTTTTTCCAAGCTCTTGAAAAATAACCGGCTGACTCGCAGGCTACCCGGCGCGCGGAAGGCATGCCAAACTGAGAGCGTAAGTCTAGTCTGATAAAAAGTGCTCGTTTTTACTTGTGCTGTAACTTTCCACCCTTATGACTCAGGATCGAACACCATTACGACAATTACTTGGGAATAATTTCAGGGAAAATATGAAAAAGGGAATCCATTTTGAGTCGGGATTATTTCAGGGTCAATTTGGAATCTTATTTTGGTGTTGGATGTCATTACGGGATCGGGATCATTTTGCGGGGTGTACAGTTTTGACAATCATGTATATCAGGTATATTTTGTTTGCAGATTGCTTTATTCATCACGCATGTTGTTTGCACTTTTAATGCATCTCTGTAGATAAGCATTTTTAAGACATTTTTTAAACAATGATACTTTTATCTATGATTTTAATTTCAGTATTTGAGAGTTTACTTGAGGAAAAGTCCTAGAAACAGAAGGAAAGGATTATGGAAGGTGCCTGGTCGTATTACGTGGCTGGAGACTACGAAAAGAGTATAGAACAAGGAAAACAAGCGCTAAGTGGTGCCAAGGAAACTGGAAACAAGGAAAAGGAAGTAGAAGCGTACGCTGTTCTAGCCTGGTCGTATTACATGGCAGGAGACTATGAAAAGAGTATAGAACAAGGAAAACAAGCGCTAAGTGCTGCCAAGGAAACTGGAAACAAGGAAAAGGAAGTAGAAGCGTACGCTGTTCTAGCCTGGTCGTATTACATGGCAGGAGACTATGAAAAGAGTATAGAACAAGGAAAACAAGCGCTAAGTGCTGCCAAGGAAACTGGAAACAAGGAAAAGGAAGTAGAAGCGTACGCTGTTCTAGCCTGGTCGTATTACGAGGCTCGAGACCACGAAAAGAGTATAGAACAAGGAAAACAAGCGCTAAGTGGTGCCAAGGAAACTGGAAACAACGAAAGGGAAGTAGAAGCGTACACTGTTCTAGCCAATTCGTATAACATGGCTGGAGACTACGAAAAGAGTGTAGAACAAGGAAAACAAGCGCTAAGTGGTGCCAAGGAAACTGGAAACAAGGAAAGGGAAGTAGATGCGTACACTGTTCTAGCCTGGTCGTATTACAAGGCTGGAGACTACGAAAAGAGTATAGAACAAGGAAAACAAGCGCTAAGTGGTGCCAAGGAAACTGGAAACAAGGGAGGGGAAACTGACGCGTACACTGTTCTAGCCCAGTCGTATAACATGGCTGGAGACTACGAAAAGAGTATAGAACAAGGAAAACAAGCGCTAAGTGCTGCCAAGGAAACTGGAGACGAGGAAAGGGAAGTAGAAGCGTACAATGTTCTAGCCAAGTCGTATCACGGACTTGAAGATCACATTGAAGGTAATGAGTATAGCAAACTCCAAAGGAATTTGCAAAAAGAGCATTAGAAGATCAGTGATCAGATGACATGCGCGAAAAAATGCGCAGTAGCAAAGTGCGCGAACGTCCTTAAGGGATTAAATGTAGTTGGGCTTCGATTGTATGGAATTTTGCTTCTGACAAACTCTTTGAACATAACGATAAAGGTCACAAGGCAAACTGTTTGGAACGGTAACCATTTTAGATGAAATGTACAAAATGCGTTATAGGACGGGTAACGGTAAGGGGCGCTATTACGAAGGTTGCACTATTTGCTAATTTGTTTCCAGGCGAAGGAGCACCATTAATTGCGTCATAAGATCGCTTAGGCCATTGAGGAGAAGAGATTATTTAACAGAGATTTAAAACTAGAAATTAATAGATAAGGGAGCCCACAGGAGGATTTTCAAAAAGCAAAAGCTTTTAAGGCAATGAGCTCCGAACCCGGTCTAATTAAGTATAAAGCCAGTATGTTAGACCTTTTTGAGTATTGCCTTTTTCTGTCTAACTTCCTATTTCATCTGATATCCTTTTGTATATACAATATTATAATAATTAATCATATAGGGGCATGGGGGATATTTTAATAATGGTTCTTTTGTAAATTAGTTTATGATTTAGGGGAGGGCCATATGTTTGTCACTTTTTAACTGTAAAGTGTCACCCTCGAACCTCCCGTAAACGGACACCATCCGAACCAGAAAGTGTCCGTTTAAGAGAGGTGTCCGCTTATGGGAGGTTAAAAATGTAGTGTTTGTATGTGGCTGGGACCACGACTAAGTGTCCGCTTATGGGAGGTGTCCGCCTACGGGAGGTGTCCGTTAGCGGAGGTTCGACTTTTATTTATTTAATATTTATTTATTTATGTACCTTTGTACCTTCAAGGTCAAAAACGCCAACAAAACCATGTGACAAAGACGTTTGCCGTGCTTCGTAACCATTGCTTTTATGTTGCATGCATGTTAGAAGCAAAAGCTCACGCAAGCTATTAAAGACTATCAAAGTCCAATCAGAGAAACACACAACCGTAATTTGTTATTAGTCATTGTTGTTGTTGTGTATATTACTGTTACATGTAGCATGTTTCTGCGAGGATAGACGCGAAAAAATACTAGCAGAAAGAGGTTTAGAAGAACGGACAGGTTCAGGAGATTTCAAAGAAACTAAAGAAGAAGAATATGCAGCCCACGCAGGACTTCCAAGTAGCAGTTCAGGTAAAGAGGTCCGAACATTTCCATCCATTTATTCGCCATTATAATACTGATTAATTTGGCTACCGAAAAAGACTTTTTGATGCATTGATCTCAGTTTTGAAAAATTGCTAAAGTAAATTGTACCAAATAGACTCTGGGTTTACTGTGAATTATCGGCCAAAGCATTGAAAGGTTTTGTTTATTCAGTAAACTAGCTAGAACAACTTGAGCCTAGCCGGAATAAGACTTGTTGTAAATAAATCAAATATGACAAAACAAACATTACAGTACATCTTTTGCATGAGAAAACAAACGTTCAACCCTTCCGTTATCTAAGTATAATCAAAAGTAATTCATCGACGTTATTGACTAGCCTAAAAGCAATGTTTAGTTGACTTATCTAACAAAGTAAGCTTTTGTCATTTAGATTTATCTGCCGCTCGTCTCCAAGCTTTGCTAAAAACAGCAAATCGTCGATATTTAGACTCGTCAAAAGGCACACTTCATATCCAAATTTTACCGAATTAACATGAATTTTTTAGAGTTTTATAGAGTAACTTACTGTGAAACTATCTATTTGTTAGTATATATTTATTATCGACCTACACTGTAATTCAGCCATAGGCTGCGAGAGTGATAAATAAACAAATCATCATCACAAATCATCATCATCATCATCATCGAATTTCATATCTTGTCTTATTCAGGCATTAAACGCAGTGAGTTTTGTTGAAAGAAACGTCGAAATCATTTGCATGACCTACTATGAAAACCATTGCGTGATAGCCTGTTCCAGGCGCCGAGATAGTGGGGAACGTGCCAAGTAGAAAAAAAAAAGAAAAAAACCTTCAATTGGATATCTCGGAGCCTGGAACAGGCTAATTGCGTGAATGTTACCCGACTATGATTGCAGCAGAGCACACGTGTATATTCGGTGATCAGACAAACATATTATGTAACAGTTTCACTATACAAAACGACAAGAAATATTTGCTGATTTGTTTCTAGCTAGGCGAACAAGCACCATGCGCATTAATTGCGTCATGTGATCACGAAGGCCAATCAGTAGCAGAAACTATTTAGCGGCGATTTAAAATTAGAAATTAGTGGAAAAGAGGACTCACAGAAGGATTTTCAAAACGCAAAAGCTTTTAAGGCAAGCAATGAGCTCCGAAGGTGGCCAAATATCAATTTATATCTCGATAATAGTACGTTATGGTTTCTACTGGTCAGTTTGCTCCAAAGAAGTATGAAGCCTATGAACCTGTGTACCTTCAAGATCAAAAAACGCTAACAAAACCAAGCAACGAAGACGTTTGCCGTGCTTCGTAACCATTGCTTTTATGTTGTATGTTAGAACCGACAGCAAAAGCTCACGTGAGCTATCAAACACTAACAAAGTCCAATCAGAGAAATACACAAGCGTAATTTGTTATTACAATGTAGTCATTCTTGTCGTGTATTTTACTGTTATATGTAGCACGTTTTAACGATGACAGGCGAGAAAAACTGCTGGCAGAAAGAGGTTCAGAAGAACGGTCAGGTTCAGGAGATTTCAAAGAAATTAAAGAAGAGGAATATACACCCCACGCAGGACTTCCAAGTAGCAGTTCAGGTAAAGAGGTCCGAAAATATCCATTCATTCAATCTCGATTATATTACAGATTTATTGACTGCGGCAAATAGCTTTTTCGATTGATGAAAGCAGTTTGAAGAAAAATAATGATACCGTAAATTGTACAAAACAGAACCCGGGCTCACCGAAAATTGACGGCCAAAGCATTTTAACGGTGATAGCCAAATCATCGACGTTATTGATTAGCCTAAAAGCGATGTTTAATGGTTTGACTTATCTAAATAGTAAGCTTTTGTCATTTATATTTGTCTGATATCATGTTGTTAAAAATGTGTTTGTTGTCCATCGTAGTGTGTATGATGGGTGAACGCTTGTTCGTTTGTTTCACGATGGAGTCACTTTGAGATTTTCTTCGCGACGTTTCGACTGCTATAACTACTAGTCTTCATCAGGCGATGAGGTCGATTGGTTACATGTCATTTATGTAGTACGTTGGTTTGTCTGTATGACCAAGCCAAACACCTCTTCAATATAAAAGACCATCGATAATCAGTCTAAAGAAGAAAAAAAAAAACACTTGTCGTCAGTTCTTGTTTCTAATGGATATCCTTACTTGTTTGCGTAAAAAGATCCCAAAGACAAAAAGACCAACAGTCAAGGAAGAACCCACGCAGGATTTTAAATCTACCGTCATTTAATCCTATAAACGGGCGTATAACAAGGCGTACGCACTGTTTTCAATTCTGACACAACGCTTAGGTCACACTTGGCCGCGACCTAAAGACGTCCTTGACTCTAATAAACACGATGGTGTTGTTTATAAGATTCCTTGCGAATGCCGCAAAGTAAATATCGGGGAAACAGACGAAACAGGGATGGTATCGCCCCCCAAAAATCCAGTCAAGCCACCTTAAGTGGCTGCACAAACTTCTTCTATCAGGGATGTTGTTCACGAATACGCTGATACGAGAAAGTTTAATATCGCAGCGAAATGAAAATAACAACAAAAAAAATCTGAAAACACTGTGAAAAGGCAGGTTTCCAGTCATCCTCCAAGAATTAGGTATTTTATTTTTATATATTTCTTAAACCTTTTGTATTTCTTTTTCAGGTGAAAAAATATATTTTTATAACAGCCAAAAAAACAGAAACAATAAAAAAGCCCTCTAGAATCTTATGAAATGTGAAGATATTTAAAACTGCATTCATGTTTTCACTAGTTCCAAGTGAGATTGAAGCACGAGGACCAAGAGCAAAGCTTGCCTATGAGAATGCTTTGAAGACTGGAAAAGTGAAGGTGTACCGTGCTCGAATCATGCTAATAGGTCAAGATCGAGCGGGCAAGACGAGTTTGAAGAAGTCTTTGATAGGTCTGCCATTTGACCCTAAAGAGCAGAGCACTGACGGAATTGAAGTTGACCCATCAAAATTCGACGTTGACGTTGATCAGGTCAAGAATTGGCAACGCGCTGATGAAACGTTGGATGTATCCTACTTTGTGAACGACCTTGCAAGGATGGTGGCTGGAGAACTTCAAGAAATAAAAGAAACACATATGGATTCAAAAATTCAAAATAAATCAAAGATGATACGTTCTAAGAAAAGTCAGGTTGGTAGTCATTTCGATACCAAGCTTAATAAAAAATGACAGACTGTTACAAAACCTTTAACGTTATTCAGGGATGGGTATTTTAAAGGCCCTTGAGGGTGACGTCTTAGTGCTTTATATCTTAGCTAATGTCTAATTACTGTTTGCTACACATCTGAACAAAGAATGAACATTATTTTAGTTAAAACAATTGACCCTTTTTTACTTGTACTGACAGTCTTCTTCGTGGTTCGGGAACTTAAAGATGAAGATGTTAAAAAAAAAAGAGATTGAAAAACAGAGACAGACAGATGGATACCAAAAGTCAAGATGAGCCCAAAAATATTGAATCTCAAAACAAGCAGTTAGTATCCTGTAAGAACAAAGAAAAAACATTCACATAGAGCGGTTTTCTCTTGAGTGTCGTAAAACCAAAGCAAAATTAGTCATGCACTAAGGCTAATCACAACAGATACAGACAAGCCAATGAACCAATCAGATCTCAAGCCTAATACATGTAACCGACGCCATTAGCGCTGAAAAATGTGCGCAAGCTAGCAATTACAATTGCTTTTGGCTTTGCTTCTGATTGGTTGAGAAAGTGGCACAAGATTTTTTTAACCAATCACAAAGCATACCATTTATACGAGGAAATTTTTGCGACAGGAAAATTTTGCGGATTGCCGACTGAATTTGTTTTGCGGGAGGAAATTTTTGCGGATCGAGACAGCTAAAACTTCTGCTGGGAGAAAATGTTTGCCGATTTCTGGTCAGGTATAAATAAAATTCAAGGCAGTATCGGCATTGAATTGTAATTTTACTTCCTGACCGGAGGTTTCTATAGTTCCCATAATAGGCCATTTGCACGATGGCGTCATTTGACTACAACTACCAGAATTCATTTCGTTTTTCCTTTCTTATTTAAATTTTGTAATCCCAGTGCGGTTTAAATAACAATAGCCCTAATTTGCACTACAAAACAAAAAACTGAAGGATTCTGGTAGTTGTAGTCATATAACGTCATCGTGCAAATGGCCTATTATGGTTGCTGTTCAAGCGCCAACATAAACATAAACAACGAGAAAACCTGAGTGAATTATGTACGTTCTTGTAAAAACGTATTAGTCGATTATACTAACAGTCTGTGGTTCTTTTGAGAACGTATCTGGAGTTGAATCGGAAATACAGATGACTGTTGCGACGGTCGCCTCGGAGTTATGAGAGCAATATGTTCACTGTTAAAACAAGATTTACTAATTTTCTGCGGGAGTTTTTTTTTTGTGTGTGTGGATCGGAGGAAATCCGCAAAATCCGCAAAAATTAGCTCCCGCAAAATTAAACTCCTACACGGTAGCAATGCAAAAACAAAGCAACCGCGAAATTCCTTCCGACACTCGATAGAAAATTAACCACTGTAAAGTTTAAACTAGAGCAAAATGTTGTCGCCGGCCTTACGTTGATAAATGGACATGTTCTTTGTTCAGGTTCATTATTCTCTCCCAAATTGTTCTGAAAACACCACAGCGTAACGACAACCAAAACTGATTTGTTATGATTTTTAATTAGTTTAGTACAACAACTCCACTTCACCGTAGATTTAGTCAAAACGAACGTGTCTTGTAGCCGATGACTAAATAAACCTGGTTCAAGGAATTGAATAAACTATGGAAACTAAAAATCACCGGATCGCCTTTAAAAAAATAAATTGTCAGACGTTTACTCAAGTAGCGGAAAGCGTCGTTCGTTTACTGGAGTCTGGCGTTGAATTGAAACCGATAATGATCAATAAGGTGCTTCATCTTGGTTGTTGATAATTTTTATTTTATTTTTGGCCTTTACACAGACTTTCTTTGGACTCGTCAAGTCTCTTTCTTGGCTCTCCCTTACTTACATGTACGCCCATTTCTACTGATGAAAAAGCTACGTTGGCGTATTGTTCTGCAAACTGTGCTGATTAATGCATTTTTCCTCAACTTTCCTTTCCTTTCCTTCACTTGTTGGTTTCAGACGAAGTCGATGACGTTTTATTATATATTTATAGGTCAATTCTAATAATTAATGAAAAAAAAAACATGCTATCAAAAATGATCAAATAATACTCTTATTAGTAAAACGCACGGGTTCACGAGGCTACAGTTGTAGGTTTTAAATATATGCATGGGACATTTAATCAGAAAATACCTTGAAACGCCACCGTTTTGTATGTACAACCACAATAGGTTAACTATAAACTGCTTTTTGATTCAGATTGGGGAAGAAAAAAACGAGAAAACACAAGAAGGTCCAGTTGGTCACCATATTGAAGAAAGTGCAACAAGTCAACCCGTCATTCCTGAATTGAATATTGATGCTGCTTTACCTCCAGAAGAATTCACAGATCTTCTTGTGCAGTATTTGAAAGGTGTAAAATTGCAAACTGAAGCCGCAGCAGTTGAGCATCACATGACTTTAGATTTATGGGACTTTGCCGGACAGCATCTTTATTACGCATCACACTCAGTGTTTTTAACTTCGCGAGCACTTTATATGTTGGTGTACAATCTCTCCAAAGAATTAAGGAGCACTGCACAGCCTTGTGTCAGACAAGGAATTCATGATACTAATCTCAGTAACCCAAACCACGAAACGAATTTGCAAAATTTGTTATCGTGGCTGGTTTCAGTTAGTACCATGTGCTCATCAAAAAAAGAAATGGATGAAAGCGAAGTGACAAGGAAAGTTCTGCCTTATCTTCGTCCTCCAATATTCATCGTAGGAACACACGCGGATAAACCACATCAAGAAGTCAAGGAGATGGAGTTGCAGATTCAGAGAGAGATTTCTGGAAAGGACTACGACGGTCACATAATCCGTCCTTTCTTCTCAGTTGATAACACGCAAGGATCATCTAGTGATGGGGTTGCTGCACTTCAGAAGCGAATGATTGAAGTGTTAAAGCAAGAGCCATACATGGGGGAGGAGGTGCCACTTCGGTGAGTTTTCAGTTTAGAGTACTATAAAAAAAAACATCCACCCCCTTATCATTTGCTCACATTAGCAAAGTACTACGAATCTTGATTTAATTTTTTTTTCTACGATAATTCTTAGAAGTCTTGTAGAAGTGTATTTCACGACTGCTTGAATCTCTCCTAAGTGACCAGCAAAATGCCTAGAACGGTGATCAGTTTGAGAGTGGTGGTGGCTTAATGGGTGTCTGAGTGGTTCGACTGGAGATAAGAAATCCATTGTTATGGATCGGGACAAGTGGTCTTTAACAGGGATGATCGCCCATTAAGGTTTCACTGTATACAGCGTTTTATCTTTTTCATTTTTATGTAGAGATCATAATTGTCGAGACTCCAAAGTACTTTCAGTTAAAACCAAACACATGTGGAAAAAAAGCCCTTTATTCAGACCAGCTCATATGCTGTATATATGCATATACTTTTAAAGGAATCGGACAGTGACGTCAGGCATGCGCAAAATGAAAAAAATATATCGTAAATGACCGTTTCATAACGATGAATCGAGGTAAAAGAAAGACAAAGTGAGTAAAGATAACGGCCGGAAAGAACTTGCAAAAGTGTTAAATACAGTGTTTCGAGCAATGAGGAATAAAAATGTACCCACAAGTATTTCCGAGTTATTGACAGCACGTGATTCTAATTATAATTTACGTGGCGACGCTATTTTAAAATTACCTAAAGTTAACTCAACGAAGTACGGGATTAAGTCATGGAGATATCAAGCTGCCCGACTATGGAACACTATTCCAAATTACATGAGAAATATCGATACCTAACGCAGTTTCAAATGTAGGCTTAAGGAGCTCGACCTTGCAGATTTATAGTACCTTCTCTTCGTATTTAATTTAGTTTTTTCTGTATATAAGTTTTATAGCTTTATAATTGTAATTTGTATATACTACATCATTTTAAACACTTTTATTTTGTACTTTTTAGAATATTTTTATACAGTTTTTATTCTTTTTCTTTCCGTGACTGTCCTGTAAATTAGCTTTATAGCTAAGTGTCAGCCACGTTAATAAAGTTATTGTATTGTATTGTAACGACAACTTACAAATAATCAATGGGTCATTGAATATTAAGGATGAATAGCTCATCTTGTTTGCAAAATGGTGACAAATAATAAGTCGAACATTCCCGGTGAAAAAACTGTTTATAAAACTGTCGTTCTCTCTGCGGAAAAAGGCTGTTGAGGTGATTCCTTACTATTACATGTGACATAGCTGCTGCACATACCTTTTTGCGTCATTAGCGCGCGCATGAGCCAGTGAAAATTCTGAACAAAGAGGGCTCGTCCTTTGAGACAAAGTGTTCCGAATGAATAAGGGCCTTCGGCCCTCGCTTCGCGATTAATAGTCTGAGTCATACAAGCCAAAGTATTTGAGTAACTCACACCACGCAGCAATACATATGCCATCTAATCATTATTCAAACTTAGTTCCAATTTTCATTACTCATGTTCAAAATAATTATTAGTCGTCAAACAATAGACTAATGTCGTTTTTTTAATTCCTGATTAACGTACTTTTTCAGGTGGTTTAACTTTGAGAAGGTTGTTCGCGCTTTGGTTGCCAAGAAAACGTACTATTTGGACCTCGAACAACTTCAAGCAATAATTAAGAAAGTGTGCTTTATTGAAAGCGAAGATGAGGCTGCCACTATGCTGAATTTTTATCATGACCTTGGCATGATTGTCAAACACCGCACCACTGTTGTCCTGCAGGCGCAATGGCTTATTGAGGTCTTCAAGCAGTTAATAACCATTCGTTCCTTCAGTGACATGGTAAGGTAAAGAAACGTGAAGTGTATATGATCGTAGTTAGAAAAGAAAATGAACAAAACAGGGGTTGTTTCTAAAAAATTGTGCGGATGCTGTGTCGATCGGGGAGTAAAAACGGAAAAAAAAATTGGTTTTGTTTCTTTTTCAACCGAGTTAAGAAGGTCAACAGTA
>JAJGOT010000593.1:415000-477500 GCA_022457155.1 Cladopsammia gracilis
GGTCACCCTGTGTTGTACCTTCGGCTGACAAGATCTCTTTACCGCCAGTAATGAAAAGGCGTGCCGACTTCCTATAGGTGTTAATGGCGTACGCTGCAATTATAGGGCAAAGAACCCGGATGTTGTGCAGTGCAGTTGCTCTATTGAGTGCATTGAATGCATTAGAAGCATCAATGAGCAGTACCGCGTCCGTGTCATCTGCTTCAAATATGGTATGCATAGCATGTATAGCAGCCTCGCTTCCAGACTGTTGGCCTGCACATAGCTGGAGTGAGCCGCTCGCCTCAACCACGTCTCCCTTAGCAACATTCATTACACACTTTCCAATGATCCTTCGTATTACCTCACCGACCCCAATAGGCCTCACCGCACCTTCACCTTTATCCAGGGGAATCAGGGGGAGGGGAATAATAATAATAATAATAATAATAATAATAATAATGCTTTGTTACCAAACTGATGGGCCTATCACCGGGGAACTATTATCGGGAACCTTTAACCGGGATTTTGCTGCATTTCGACAAGGTCTTACTTCTAAGAGACAGCCCGTGATGTGCTCTACAAGATAAGGTTACCATTTATGGGTTAGGCGCTGCTGAGGACCTGTAACGTCATACGTTACATCTTCCAAAATCAATTTATCGGGAAAAAATGCAGAAATTGAAATATTTTTATGCTAGACTTGCAAAATATATAACTTAACACTTTGCTACTGTTTGGTAGCACTTTATACTTATCGCCAAATAAAGGTGAAAAACACGCATTTTATTCAAAAATTGCTTGATCTTACGCTGATTATGACGTCGTATGTCGTTACCATAACAACCGATTGTCATCAAACGTTACCAGAATGTGTCTCAGGGATACACGAACAACTACTGGAGACGACAGGTGCTGAAAAGAAACCCTCTTTTGATAAAATCAATGTGTTTGTAATAATATCACTGGAGAAAAATAAAAGGGAGAAAATGCATATAGCTAAATTTTTGAAAACATGATCAACGAAAATTTGCGCAATTTTATTACAACTAGCCCAAACAAGGGTTTTTATGACCTCGATCAGTCCGAAAATCACATAGAAGAGAGAGAAGAGAGAAAGGGAGCAAGAGCGAGAGAAAATAGACTAGCAACCGTCTTTAGTTTTCATATTGGGGGGTTTAAAGATAGTGTTTTAACGACAAAAAAAACAAGGCCAAGCACTCTAACAAACGCTTACTTAGGGCGACATCGTTTTCAAAAATCCAGGTAGATACATACATTGGAGAAATGTTGGCGAATTTTTGTTAATCTCTCTTCTAAACATAGAAACGACTAAAGGTGGAATAAGTGCAAGGAAGTGTACATGAAAACCTTTCGTAATTTTCACTTCTTAGAAATTAGCGGAAACCTTAAGGAGAACTTAAGATATTATCAGAAACCCATAAGTGGGTTAAAACGTGCAACTGTCTCTTGTATGTTTCAAAACAAGCTTCCGATTATTCATAACCCTTATCGTAGATGAATACGCCACGCCAACATATCAGCGGTTTCCCGCTTTCTTAACCCTATAGTCTCGTTTTGATGTTTACGCTCATCGTCGACAGAGGTTCTCGTAAACATCAAAACGAGACTATAGAGTCAAGAAAGCGAGAAACCGCTGATATGTTGGCGTGGCGTACTCATCTACGATAAAGGCCATTTGCTAAGAAGTTGTTACAGCCATATTTGGAAAATCAAGTTAATCAATCAATTCGCTAGAACAACTTGCTTCTAATCTCGAGAGACCGAGGGGTTTCCAAATATGGTACTAAGCAAAAATTGAATATTCGGAAGCTGTGAATGCGCGTTACACGTTTCAACCCACTTATGGGTTTCCGTGATATTATTCAAAAAGCACGTCGTTTCTTAGATGGGGTATTGAAACTACACATCGTTACTTTATTACAGAAGATTTCAATTAAGAACGTTCGCGCCAATTGTTTATGCGCATCCTTACTGCGCACGCAATTCATGTCGCAACGTCATGCACGAGCGCGCGCGCAAAGGAAGAAATCTATTCACATGAAGGGATGGTAGCCGTTGCGTTAACTTTGCTTCGATTTAACTCGCTTGGATGGTCGGTGACCCCTATTTTTTTCTTCATATATCACTTTCTTTACCGATTATCTACAGTTTGTGAAAAAAAAAAGAAAAAAATATGTCTTGTGGAAGTTTGATTTTTTTTTATCCACGCGACGTCGAATTGCACTCATATCTCAGCTGTATATTGTTTCCGAATGCCCTCTTTAAAGGGTTAACTCATTTAAAGGTGAAAACAGTTCGAATTATTTACGAGCGAAAGCTCACCTGGTATTTCATTGGTGTTTATATAATAAAATAGTTTCTCCCCAGCGATTCATCTTTGATGTTGTTTAACTAAAAGCCATGGACACCATGTCATGTTACGAGGACTAACTTTTCAAAAACAGGGTATATTTCTACACACTATATCTCTTAAATCAATTCGGTGACCCCCAATTTTTTTTTTTTTGCATTTCTGACATCAGTAACTCATTATCATACCGTAGCATAAGTTTGAAAAAAATCTGTCTTGTAGAAGATTTTCACGCGAACGTCCTTAAGATCAAACATAACAACAATTATTATTTCAGTCAAGGTATATTTTATTTACATTGTCAGTTATTGTTCCGAACATAAGTGTTTGTAGTAAAAACCACAAAAATTCTGATTTGAGTTCTTTTACAGCATAACATAATTTAACAAAACATAACATAACAGGTGCTGAAAAAAAAAACCCTCTTTTGATAAAATCAATGTGTATGTAAAAATATCACTGGTGAAAATAAATGGGAGAAAATGCATATCTTGGAGAAATATAAGACTTATTATACTTTAAGTTTATACTATAATGCTATAATATAATATAACAGAACAGAACATATAAATATAAATATAAATGTAAGACTTATTACACTATATAATTTTATTTTCGTGTATATATAATATAATATATAATAGAACATGCAGAACAGAACATATAACTTAACATATAACATGTATAACATAACATGATATAACAAAACATAACAACAACAAAACAAAACAAAACGTGGCATAACATAACATAACATAACAATTAACATAACATAAAATAACAATTAACATAACATACCTTAACAACATAACAAAACATAACAACATAACATAACATAACAACATAACATAACATAACATAACATAATTAGTGAGCCATCAAGCCAGCTTAGATCGGTAACATCACTGCTATGATCACAAAAAGCAATATGAATGAATGTTGTTTTCTTTATTTGTTCTGTTCTGGTTATTTGTTAGGAACCAAGACATGCCAAGTTTTGAAAACAAATGTAGAGGCGTTTTCATTATTTGTTCCATTTCGCTCTTTTTCAGGAACCAAGACATTCCAAGTTGTGGAAGGAATGGAGACAACAGGTGTCCTCAAAATGGAACTTGTTGACTACGTCTTTTCCAAGTTTTGCCAGCACGGCTTAATCAAGGAAGACATCCTGGACATGATGGAACAGTTCGGATTGATCGTCAAGTTTGCCACCTCGCCAACAGTGTATTTTGTTCCCTGTCAACTGAAGACACCGCCTGAACCCCTTTGTGAAATGGAGCCATCGCCTTCAGATCCATGCCCATTGTATCTCCACTTTCTGGCGGGTTTTGTACCTCATGGTCTGTACCCACAGCTCGTGTCACGATGCACACGATGGTGCTCTATGAGAGGATTCAAGCGGCCGCCTAACTTGTTTGATGGGGCAGCTCAGTTTTTCATTGAGAAGAAGTTGATCCTTGTCTGCAAGAAAAGATTCATCAAAGTCGTCTTGAAGCAAACACAATCAAGCCATGGAGCGTCATTTGCTGAAATAAAAGAAGTGGCAAGTCTTGTGCGAACGTTTCTGAAAGAAACAATGAAAAACCTAGCACGCGAGCTGCCCTGGTTGAGTAACTTGAGGTATGAATTGTGTGTCGCATGTACTGATTGTTCGAGGAAGGAAGATAAGTGTTCTAACCACAGCCAGGTTTCCTGCACCCATGAGGACTGTCTGTGTCTTCTTGAAATTCTGGAGGACGGACAACTGAGTCACTGCCCAAACAGCTTCTGCGATGAACCACCGACACCCCACGGACTGGAGAAATGGTTCCCAACCAAAGGTGACGACATATTCTATGTAAGAGATACGTTTCTAGTGACAGCCTTGGAATCAATTTTGTGTCAGCCTTTCAGTATCAAGATTGATGAAAATTTTAATCCTGCATAAGACAAATATCACAAAATCGGCTTTTTTTCTTTAAAACAGTGGCAATATTTCAACTGGGGTCTCTTACTGATAAGTAATCCACTCCTAGTGCTAAATGATTGATACATCCGAGCATTAAGTTTCCTCGAGCGTTAAAATTGAATCTTCTGAAGAAACTAATGAGTAAGTTGCCGCATGAAATAGACGATAAAGGCCGGTTCTCACTAGCGCATAAGCATAAGCATAAGCATAAGCATAACGCTAGTGAGGTGTTGTCCTCACTAGGAATCACCGCGACATAAGCATAAGCATATCAAAACCTTGCGTTCTTCTTATGCTTATGCTTATCTCGCGGTGATTCCTAGTGAGGACAACATAAGAAAAACAAGTGGTTTGTTCTTCTTATGCTTATGCTTATGCTTATGCTTATGTTGCTGCTGTCCTCGCTAGCGTTATGCTTATGCTCATGCTTATGCGCTAGTGAGAACCGGCCTTAATAGTGTGAGAGTCCATCCTCCTTAAGTTACCATATTATAGCAAACTACATGGAACGCTTGTTTTAACTTAGGCATTTGAAATTAATGCGACTATAATTAATGGGATTGGAGGGAATATTACTTTCGAATAAAGCAGATAAAGTAAATTGACGCGGAAGATGAGGTGAAATTGCAAAGTGAAGACAATTAAAGCAATTACCAGAACTGGAAATATTTTTAAACGTTGTACCTTTTTTTAATAGGCTTTCACATTGTAAACGATTGAAATACAGCTTGCAGAAAAAAGAAAACTACTGTTTCCTTAGTGTCAAATATGCAGGCTGGAAATGATCCAGGATTTTGGGTTATAACAATGGAAATTAAGGTTGCGAAAATTAATGCTCCACATAATTAATGTCGCGGAAATTAACATTCCAAAAAATTGACGTGACTTGCATTGTTTTACCATTTAATGAGAAAACGTAAGTTTGTCT
The DNA here is from genome assembly GCA_022457155.1 of Cladopsammia gracilis. Taxonomy (NCBI): domain Eukaryota; kingdom Metazoa; phylum Cnidaria; class Anthozoa; order Scleractinia; family Dendrophylliidae; genus Cladopsammia; species Cladopsammia gracilis. The sequence goes on from JAJGOT010000593.1 coordinate 420,230, forward strand.
TCATAGCTGCCCTGTTAGCATTTCTTTTTTGGTTTTGATTATTTCTTTGGCCAATTTGGACGGTTTTAAGAGGTTTTGGAGAAGTTCACAAATCCAAAATGGTGAAACCAAAATGGCGGCTGTACAGAACAAGTATTTCTCACGTCATATGACGTCATTATCCCATTTCGCGGACCGCAAAAAAAGAAAACAGATTTGGATGTATCATAAACCCTCTAGGTTGTATTGTCATATCTTTAATGCTCTCAAAGTTACGAGCCGCCTCCCCCCCAACCCGCACCCCCTCCCCCCACCCCCACAGGCTCAGGAAATCAGAAAAGTTCAAGCTAAATAGGGCGGGGAGATAAGATTTATAACTTAGCATTGTATATAGCATTATCGAACATCTACAGTAACTTGTTCACTTGTCAGTTACTTATGTACTCTTTTTTCATGTAGCTGTATGCCCGATTAATCACCCTGGTACAGACGATGACTACAACATGACAGCCCGACCAAGAGGAATAACACTGATCATTAATAACAAACAGTTTGAACACGACATACGGTCAACTCGCCACGGGTCGGAAGAAGATGTTCGTGAAGTCAAAGCGTTGTTTGATGCTCTCGGTTTTGACGTACACACAAAAGAGAATCTAACAAAAAAACAGCTCTTGGACGAACTGGATTGTGTCGCCTGCCAGGATCACAGCAGCTATGATTGCTTTGTGCTGTGGCTTATGAGTCATGGAGAGAGTGGCGTGGTGTTCTGCTCTGACGGGGAGACGCTACTTATCCAATCAGCCCAGGACATATTCAGCAACTGCAAAACGCTGAGAGGCAAACCAAAGCTCTTTTTCATTCAAGCGTGTAGAGGCGATGAGGAAGATGAGGGGTTGGCCATTATGACCGATAGCCACTCCCAAAAACAGGATCCCCCTGGCCATGTTGACCCACGAAGAGACGTAGACAATCCTTCTGCTTCTAGAACCAGTCCTACACATGCAGATTTCCTGTATTCCTATGCTACAGTCGACGGATATGTGTCGTACAGGCATAAAGCTCAGGGAAGCTACTATGTTCACGCTCTTGTTGAAGTTTTCCGTGAACGTGCAATCCATGACGACCTTCTTCGCATTTTAACGACTGTCAACCGAAAAGTCAGCGAAATGGAAATGAAAGACAAAAAGTTCAAACAAATGCCTGAATATAAAAGCACCCTCCTGAAAACGCTACGGTTTTAGGCAAGAGTTGTTTGCGACTTCGTTTGCTTTGCGTCATTAGAGAGGCCGGTAAGACGTTACATATATAATCAGTATGGCCTCTCTCGGAATTTTTTTGTAAATAAAGAAAACGTTTTAGTAATACTAAATAAAAGATAAATGTAAAGCAAGAAACAAGTGTAGAAGGGTTTGAACAATTTCTGTTTGAATGTTCACGCCTCAGGGTTTCATCCAAAGACCCATAATATGGAACAGTGTTAAATATCATAGCAAACAGTATCACAGGAAACTACTGCTCGAACTCAGTAGCTTTCATTTGAGTAGTCAGACTTTAGGGTGGTCTCCCGGAGATTTCTAAGTTAGTTTGTAAAGCATAATGAAGACCAATAATTAGTGCAACAGGAAAGTGGACCTCGAAGGTTTTAGCCCATTTTAAATTTCATTCACAGACTGAAGAAAGTAAGAATTAGTAATTAAAGACTGATAAACAGTACCATGGAAAAGTATACTGAATAGCTTTAAATTTATGGTCAAACTTAGGGTTTCATCCAAATATATGACACGTTAATAAGTTAGAAAAAACTTGGGACAAATGGCATAGAGTGCACGATGTCACCGTTTGGCAATTTATAATACATGTGGCTATTCAACAAATGCGAACGACGCTGATTAACTGTGTCTTGTCCGAGCTAGATGAAGATGATGGAGATCAAGTTCACAGATATTATGTGGAATAGGCCATGTCAGTTTACTTCATAATAGCTAATTTTACCCCAGACCTCGTTTTGGAATTGTAAATGTGTGAAGTTTCACAATAACGAATTTCCAAAGCAGTATAGTTAAAAAGAATACCATACCCATGCAAAAACAATATAAATGCGAAGATTTTTTTCGGTTCACAAACGAGGCTTGGGGTGAATTTTGAGAGTGTAACGTAATATGCATAGGGCCATTCTAGCAAACGAAAACTTTGGTTTGCCGAAAAGGAAGATAAAAAGAAAAATCCAAACAAAACAAAACTCAAAAGAAAAAAGATCCAAACAAACAACAACAATACAAAGCGCATGATCATGTAACAGATTTTTTCTTTAACTAAGGTGAAAATATATGCGTGTGAAGAATCCAGTCTAGCTCTAAACAATATATATATATAACTTGCTCGGATGTAAGCCTGAACAGATCAGAGTTTTTGTTGTCGTAGGTGCTTGATTAACATTCCATTTGACGAGTGGTATATTTTATCATAACATTTTAATAATCAAAATTTTTTATTTTGTTATATTCATGGATTTTGTTTTGTAGGCGACAGCTTCTACAACAAAACACTGTCCATAAAAAAAATTGATATTTTTGCTATTTCTATTGACAATTATGTAACCGGGGATCCACATCATTTACTGGGCCCCGACACCCCTACAACAGATTTTAGTTTTTAAATAACAAAATTTAATCGTTTTAGCTAGACTTAAACATTTCCAGAGAACAAATGATGGCCGATCCGGTCATTCATTTTAAAAAGTCCAGTTGACAAAAGTACAATGGCCTCAAGTGTTGCCAGAACAAACTGTGAAACCTCATGGTTTCATTACATCAGAACATTTTAGTTAGCTTACTTAGTTTTTAGTTTCTTTTACTGTTGTAATAAAATGGGAGAACATCTGTTTGTCTCTATGTTTGTTTCCTTGCAATAACAGCCGTGTTTAACATGGAGAAAATACCGTAAAATCCCAGTAACTCGAACCGTACAGGGAAAACAAAAGACTGTTGGACTTGTTAAAAGTTGGAGTTGTAAAGCAGGGCCGGGTTGTTCAAAGCACGGTTAAGCTAACCCAGGGCTAGCGTTAATTTTGATTCCAGTTAAATACTTAATCGATGAAGATTTTTCAAAAGTATTTTCGTTCTTTAGTTTCGACTTTGACTTGTCTTCGCGTTTAGCTTAAAATACGTTTTTGAAAACGCTTCTAACAAGAGAAATGAAATCCTCGGTAAGCTTTAATCCTGGGTTAGCGTTAACCGACTTTCGAACAACCGGGCGCAAGGGGAAAACCACAGGCTTACCATCCTCTGTTTGGGTGGCGTGCTGTGCATATTACACGTCTCTCGTGTCTCTTATATTTTCGCCGCTCGTTGCCGTCCTCCGGGCCCAGCTTCTCACGAAAGCGTGCCGCTAGAGAACCTCTGGTATCCGGGGTATAAAAGGTACAAACTATGACCTCAAGGAAGCACACTACACCGTCCCCTTCGGTTTTTGGCATTACCTTACGTATGCGCGCAACCATATCTCCAGGGTAGCGGCAGCCATGGACAGCTGTTTCGTCCTGTTTAGGGCTCATCAGCATGGCAAAGCCAGGCGTAAGGGTCCCATCGACTGTTGAGCTGGCGTTTAAAGGGATGCTTAATGCATCCACCTTGGTAGTAAACGGCGTTCGACGAGACCCTTACGCCTGGCTATGCCATGCTGATGAGTCCTAACTAGGACGAAACAGCTGTCCATGGCTGCCACTACCAGGGTGATATGGTTGTTCGCATGCGTAAGGTACTGGTCACACCCAGGAACATACCGAGAGTAGTAATGTACTACACTCTGAGGCAATTGCCTCAGAGAATGTAGTACATCACTACTTTCTATCTGCTGGATTAAAAAATATAGAAAAATCAAATGAAACTATATGTTAATAAAAACAAATGGTGCGTTTATTCCATTGCGTGATTTCCTTTGCGTGACATGATTCTCGGAAAAACAGGAAGTTGATGATGTCATACCATAGGGGGTTCCCCCCAGGAAAATGAGTCATAATATTGCGTTTCAAGGTCGTGAGACAGTCGTATGATTTCCCTCAACCAATCAAAAGCTTCACATTTTCACTACACAATCGTGAAACGTTTCAGTGAAAAGTTATTAATTTGTGAAACTTTTCAGTGAAAGTCATTTGTGAAGTTTAGAGAAGATGCCTTACTCTCTGAAGCAATTGGACCAACGCTATCTCACAACTGCGGTATTTTTTAAAAATATAATCTCATATAATAGTATAGAATGAATTGTAATTTGGAAATTCATGACGAATTCAAGAATACAGGAGAGTTAACCTCTCCCTTTTGTGACCAACGGTTAGCAGATGTTGTTAGAAATACGGAAGTTGTTGAATCATGTTGTGATAAAAAAGATATGTTTAATGACAATGGAATGAATGTTTGTAAAAATTGTGGTGTTGTTAATGGATATTATTTACAAGCTCCATATATTGATTTCCATGATAACAAATATAAAATGACGAGAAAGAGTGTGTATATAAGAAAATATCATATTTTAAACGTTGTCAATGATATAGCACAACAGAATCATGTACAAATCAGTAATGATAATAGAGAGAAAATCCTGAGAATATTCGCTTTAATTAATGAAGTATTATCACAGGTTAACAAAAACCGTAAACGGATGATTAGTATTAAATTTGTTATCAAGCAATTATTTAGGATGCTTGAGCTTCCATACAAGAGTATTAAAGTAACGAAGTCAATGAAGACATTAAAATTCTATGAGACTTGGTGGAAACATGTTTATGAATTGATAAAGAATGATATCAACAAAAATTACAGGAAGTCATACGTCATGCAAAGGGGGTTTTACCTATGAATGAGTTATTGAATAAAGTTTACTCGCAAGTGAATTTTTTATCATACTGTTTCTCAAATTTATCGGCAAGAGGACAAAGATCAATGATTATTTCATCAATCAGCCTCATTTCATTTATAAATGCGGTATGGTTAAATTGATTTCCTCTTAAACAAGACCGTAAATCAACTAATACTTTTTCATATGTTGTGTATGCAAATTTAGACATATCTATTTTCCTTTTGTAGTTTTTAATTTCGCTGTATGTCTTAATCAATAAACCACTGCCACTAATTACTCCTAAAATAATAGGGTTTAATGTTATTGAACCAGCTATTGTACCAATGGATATTAAAGAAACTGATGTTAAATTGATAGCTAAATTCATTCTCTTGAAATACTTGTAAGCCTTCTTATTTTCCACATGGCTCGGTTTCCTTTGTTCTCGCAGGGGATTATATCGAATATTCCCCGCCAATAATAACCTGTCTGAAAAGCTGGTGGCGGCTTTTGATTGTAACAGGGGAGTGCGGGGCTGAGTTATTCCCCTGCAGTTATTCCCCTCTAGTTATTCCCCTCCAGTTATTCCCGTGCAGTTATCCCCCTGCCGTTATTCCCCTCCAGTTATTCCCCTCGACTTATTCCCCTCATAATAGAATAACATAAACGGGAAGACAAAATAGGGCATAACGAGGAAAACACTCTAGCATCGGTCAATATTTTTTGTTTACATAAAAAGACAACTTCATCAATCTTATTCCTACATAATTAACTTGCCGGTCGCGACCAAAAAGCGAAATGTTAATAACATTATTCGATGGTATCGCACCTCGATTCAGGTTTCGGGTATTCAGAAATGTATGACGCCTCGTTTTACGCTTGAACCTGAATATGTTTCCGCCGGTTTCCCTTGGAAAACACACCGCAACCACTCCATTGTGCTTCGAAAGATGAAGGCGGGCAGTTGGGCCATGGCGAGACCACGAGTACTGTTCATACATTTTCTTCTATCTCTCCCTCCTTCTACTCATAACGAAGCAACGTGCTCAATGCAAACTTGGCAAAAGCAAAACATGTTTACCGTCTCGCTTCGTAATGTGCCGTGATCCCAATGGGGCCTTGCGGAATCATGCTTTTTTTGCATTTGAATTGAACGGAATGTTATTCTCCGAAAAATTTAATAGTTTCTTTGTTTTAGAAAACCTCACCAATGTGTAAAATAAGCATTTTATCGGCCTTTCACTCGGGGATATCAGATTTATTCACCTCTGGTTCCGCCCGAGGGCGCACCAGAGGTGAATAAATCTGATATCCCCTCGTTTCAGGCCGATAACCCTTACTTATAACACCAAAAGCGTTTATGATAAAATTTATACAATAATTTGATTTCTGATAATTTCTCTTGACTGATATTTCTATCAATATGATTAAAATTGAATATTTCTGTTTTATCTGTTTTAGTCATTTGTATTATATATTTGGATTATATTTTAGGATTTGAAAGAAGACAATATAATGCACCACTTATTTGGCCCATTATTGGAGATCTTTTTATTTTCTTAGGCAATGAATGGCAGCAATATGTGTATCCAGGCCCCTTTTCATAGTCATTGTAAAATCTTCCAAATGCATCATGAAAAATAGCATGTTTAATTAAAAATTGGTATTTGGTGTTTATAGTACAAGAACCTGGTCCTATTAATCCAATGTCAGAGTATTTTTCTAATATTTGGTTAAATGATATTGGCTCATTCAAATAGTTTACATACAAAAATTTATATATTAAAGCCGATTTTAATATTTCATCTTTAGTATTAGGATGTAGGTTTTTTTGGGTTGTGAAAAATTTATTACAAAAATTAATTGCTTGCTCCAAATTCGACATGTATATTTATTGATTATATTAAATGTAGCTTTTATATATAAAAATATATTATTTCTGACGAATGAGTTTGCGAAGAAGGCTGAAATAAATATTTTGTCGGCACGAGATACAACAGGGCCTGGGTCCAGGCCAGTGCATTATGGGTAGTGATACAGGGGTATATAAGGTAGAGTATAGCACGCGGTGGCCATCTAGGCCTTCATAACCAACCTTCGTTAGTCTTGCTTAATTTTTTCGCCTTTCAACTTTCGCTTCGCCTTCGTTTGTACGCGCATGATGTCGGTCAGCAAAGATGAAGTGTCCGACCTTATAAAGACGAACAACGATAAGCTTATGGCTTCCTTCAAAGATCTTCTTAAGGACACTGTCGGCGAAATAAAACGCGCCAATGAAGATTCTACCGAGTTGCAGATGAAAGAGATCAAGAAGCTTAAATTTAATGAGCCACACAAGTTCAAAAGAAAAGCCAACGAAGACCAGCACAAATTTAACTCAAAACTAGCTGAAACTATTTACAGCGCCAAGTCCGCCGCTGAGAAGTCCCAATTTGACAAAGTCAAGTCCGACCTCGAAGAAGGTGAGAAACTGCTCGCCGAACGCCAGAAACACATCCTTCTGGCCGATAAGTCAGAGTTTGGTTGGAGTACTGTAGAAGAATACAAACAACACGACCTGGCCGATGGATCGGACGACGAAAAGCGTATCTACAGCGCCGAAAGGCGTGCTCGCTCGGCGGTCTCGTCGAATCGCAAGAAGAAGAAGACTACTTTTATGAGCGCGAACATGAAACCTTCGCCCGTCCACGCGCCGCTTCCGTCTTCAAACACGCAGAGTCAATTTCAGCCTTTTCACTCAGGCGTTCCTGCTTTTCCTCCCCGTCGACCAAATACAGGCACCTGTTTCGCATGTGGAAAGTTTGGGCATTGGCGCTCCTCTTGCCCAGCGATGGCCAAGCAAGCTTTTTCAGCTTCAAAATGACTTGACGAGCATCATTACAAATCAGGTGTAGTTATTTCCCATTTTGATGCTAGTGATTTAGTTTAAGAAGCGGAGCTCAAATAGTGAGCAAGATCTCGATGATTCTTGTTGTTTAATTCCGTTAGTTTTGGACATCTTCACAGATTCATGCTGTACTGTTGATAGTTCAGCTCAGGCTTCAGTTCGAGGAAGACTTTAAATATGCATCGATTTTTGGCGTTCCTTGGAAGTTTCTCAGTTTATTTTGAATGTCATTAGTCTAGGCTATAAAATTCCTTTTTTCCAGTTGCCTACGCCTTTTTCTAAAGCTAACAATGCTTCGCACGTGCTTACAGTCTTTTTTGTGTCCCGAGCTGTTAATGACCTACTCTATTTTGACCTTGTTGAAGAGATTTTTTGCGTGCCTAGCATTGTCTATCCGCTTTCTGTTTCCACCCGCAGTTCGAGCTACAAAGGTTAATTCTCGATATGAGGCACGTGAACGCTTTTATTTACAAGCAAAAGTTCTAGTGTGAGGACTTGAGTGTGGCCACTCAAATATTTAACTGTGGCTTTTATTTATTCAAATTCGCCCTGAAATCTGGATATCATTATATCGAAAATTTTCCCGATCACCGGCAATTCCTTTCATTCGCCTGAGATTTTGGCGCCGGTATTTTCAGACATTTTCTATTTTGTGTTCTTCTGTTTGGCCTCTCATCCGCTCCTTTTATCTTTTCCAAGATTCTCTAACTGCTTCACAATCCTGTAGGAGTCTGGGTATACCTATTGCTATCTTCCTTGACGATGGTCTAGGAGGAGGAGCAGTTTTTGTTTCCGCCAAAATCCACCGTTTAGCCGTTCATTCCAATCTGTTGAAGTTTGGTTTCGTTCCTAACCAGGAAAAGTCTATTTGGGAGCCCGTGCAAATCATCACTTGGTTAGGAGTTGTTTTTAATACCATTGACGGTTCTGTCAAAGCTACCGACGAACGTATCTCCAAACTTAATTCCAGCCTCGCGGACTTATCTGCCCTGCCGTCTCCTCCAAGAATCCACGTTATAAGCGTTGCCAGTTTAGCCGGCCAGATTATTTCTCTTTCGAGTTGCGTCGTTTCGGTTACCCGCATTATGACTAGATCCCTATTCTCAGTCGTGAGATTCTATTTCAGAAATTGTCTTTTGGGAGAACAATCTTGAGTCCCCTGTTGGCAAAACTTATTAGGGAGCGCAGTCGCTTCCGGTCAAAGTTAGTGTTTCCGATTCTTCCGATTCTGCCTGTGCCAAAAGCCCAAGCTCGACCTGTTGAGAACTTTAAGCTGTTTGTATAGCCTTGGAGGCTTTTTCAAATCATTTATCCGATTCCAAGATGATCTATTATTCCGACAACCAGAATGTTCCATCTATTCTCCTTCACGGTAGCAGGAATTGCATTTGCAGGAGTTAGCTCTTCGAGCTTTTCTAATTTGCCTTTAAATTTGCATATCTCTTGATCTTAACGTCCAAGCTGATTTTATTAGCAAACTAACCGATTTCGACGATTATGCTATTTACGGTGTTATCTTTCAGGCGACTGATAATCTCTGGGGTCCGCACACTGTTGATATGTTCGCCTGTAGTTACAACGCCAAGTTACCAAGATTCAACTTTCGGTTCTTTCGTCACGGCTGTGAAGCAGTTGACGCCTTTTGCCAACATTGGGGAGATGATTGCAATTGGGTTTGCTCCCCAGTTTGTCTTATTATTAGAGTTTTAAAGCACATGGAACTTTGTCAAGCCAGGGGAACCATAGTTCTTCCCGTATGGCAGTCATCCTTCTTCTGAAATGCTTGCATAAGTGACAGAGTTCATTGGAACAATTTTGTTACTGACTGGGTCTATTTGCCTAAGTTTCAGGAGTTTTTTGTTAAGGGCAAAGTCCGCAATACCCTTTTCGGTTCCAGATCCTTAGATTTCGAGGTTGTCGCTCTTCGAGTCGACTTTCGCCGCCCCAGACCTCCCAAGTCTCTCGCGGGGTTTTGCACTTAGCCTTATGGAAAGTGTAATTCTTGTATTTAGGAGCGAACTGCGTTCGGTTCGTTCGCTGTCATCTCGATGCAGTTGTATGACATGTCACTCAGGCCATTGTTTGCCTGTTTTGTTTATTTTCACCATATTTGCTATTGAAAGGTTCTTTTTGTTTTCCTACTCGTTCTGCGCACTCTCCTTTCGGTTCTTTTAGGTATTTATTTATAGATATTTCATATTGACCGCGCCTCACCGGTTTTCCCTTGTTTGCTGTTTGTTTTTCAGATGTATTCCGCGCTGGTTTCTGGCGTGTCCAGGACGTAGCGACTGACGATTCAATCAAGGGGCTGGCTGACAGATTACAGATGACAGTCCTCTCCTCCAAGGCTGACAGCTCAACTTTTATTGTACCACCGTACGTTTCGCAAGTGGAAGGAGTTCGCTGTCAGTAAGCTTAATGGGACTGTTTTCCCTGCTAGCCCTTTTCACGTTGCTTTATTTTGCAACACCTTATTAAGGAATCGCATTCTTACAGTGTAATAGATTCCGCCTTTTATGGGCTAAAATGGGCTGGAATGGTATGACTAAAATGTCTAAATGCCTAAAATGGTTTGGCTGGAGTCCCCTCCCCTACGGATAACCCGATAGTCGATACAGTTAGATCTGCGTTCAAGAGAATTCTTGGCACCAGCATCGCCAACCGTAAAGAACCTATTTCGGCCAGTTTGATTCATGATATTGACAAGTCTAACCTTGACAACCCTGTTGAATTACGCAATGTTACTATGTATGTTTTGTCCTTTGCTGGCTTCAGTCTTTAGATTTGACGATGTTTCTAGAATACGAAGGAATCATATTTTCTTTACGGGGCTTTTTAGTTATCAAAGTCCATATAAGTAAGAACTGCCCGCTTCGTAGGGGTTACGAAGTTATCATTTCTGAGCTGTCTAGTCCCGCATGTCCCGTCTAACTGCTCAGAAGGTTTCTTACCGAATTTCTAATTTCCCCCTATTCTGGGGAGCTGATTTTCAGGCCCATTTCTAGAGGAAAGGCCTGTTCTTAACAAGTTTCTCCCGATAAACCTATCAGCTACAACACCATTCGCGAAGCTTTCCGACGTGACTTAAAAAGCGTTGGAGCTGACCCATCTAGGTTCAGATTGCATTCTCTGCATTCGGGAGGGGCCATTATGGCAGCCAACAATGGGGTCCATGACAGAGTTTCAGTTTTCAACGGCACGGGCGTTGTAAGTCTGTGCAAGCAAAGGATACTTACGTGGACGATAATCTAGAACAAAGGTTTGTGGTTTCTTAGTTTCTCGGGCTGTAGGTGATAATGAATCTCCTGAGGTCACAGTTCAAGCCCATGCCTTCGCCCAATACTTTGACAGTCTATATGGTTCGGGTTGGTTACGCCAGGCCCTCCCAAAATAAACTTATTTGTCATAACGCGTTGTGTTATGTTTGTTGTGGAGTGGAGACAAAATATATTATTTCTGACGAATGAGTTTGCGAAGAAGGCTGAAATAAATATTTTGTCGGCACGAGATACAACAGGGCCTGGGTCCAGGCCAGTGCATTATGGGTAGTGATACAGGGGTATATAAGGTAGAGTATAGCACGCGGTGGCCATCTAGGCCTTCATAACCAACCTTCGTTAGTCTTGCTTAATTTTTTATTTTTTTTTTTAGTTTACAGATTGTATTCATTCGTAGATTCGGCCGTTTCTCTCGCTGTAAAGCCTCGTAGGATGGGCTTCTAACGCCTGGAGCTTGAGCCTTGGTTCCTACCCAGATTTCCTGAAGGTTTTTCCCCACAGGGGTTTTTTCTGGCAGGTTTTTTCTGGCCTCCGTCTAACCGCATTTGTTTTGTAAGCGGTTGCTCAGCTCCACTAGTTTAGTGTTGTAATAAGGTTTTTGTATACTTGTCATACAAGTAGGATTTTAGTAGCCTCTATTCTAGCTATATTACTTAGTTTGCGGGACAAGTTCGCCTATTCATGATGGCTTTGTATGTTTCCCGAAGTCCATTGTGCTTAGCATGGATGGGTCTATAGTCAACAGGAATGTTGGAGTCACAACATTTGCAGCCTAAGTTGGGTCTAGAGTGACCCAGGGTGTCAGACTCGTTAGTTTCCCAGCCTAATTAGGATAATTTTCCAAGTTCACTTGGGGGATGTAAGTGAAAATGATCTGTAACGTCAGAGTTGTAAGTTCCCCAGCACTGTAGCTCAGGTCTGACCTGGTATATCATGTTCTAAGTTCAGCAGCCTAACTGGCAGCCTAACTGGCAGCCTAACTGGAAGCCTAACTGGCAGTCTAACTGAAAGCCTAACTGGAAGCCTACTGGAAGCCTAACTGGCAGCCTAACTGGCACTAAATATGCTTGCTTACTCGGGGACATAGCCGACACTGGCTAACCGGCACTAGGCCTGTGTGCCTACTTGCAGATGATACAGGACAAGAATGGCTTGCGATAGTAGAGTTTCTAGTTCCCCTGTGGGGTTTTTTCATTTTGTCGCGTAGCATAGTGGGCATGTAAATCTGTAAATAGTTTATGACGGTTTAGCTAAACTCTAGTCTACGTAATTGTACTTATTGTACTTATTCTGTATGAGAATATTTGTATGTAGAAGGATAATGGTTCGGGTTGGTTACGCCAGGCCCTCCCAAAATAAACTTATTTGTCATAACGCGTTGTGTTATGTTTGTTGTGGAGTGGAGACAAAATATGGTGTATGTTTTTCCTATGTGATTAAAACTCTTCAAAAAGTGCACTGATATGACAATTATAAGGTGCAAATGTAATATCATGATCAAATGATATCAATTTGATTTGTATGTCTGCATCTTCCCTGAAATTGATAACTGATGTTGATATATTGAAAGTGTATAAAATTTTATTTGATGTTTTTTCCCAATTCTGCGGAGCGAACGAAGTGTTATGAATTAATATAAACATTTTTTCATATCCTTCAGGCGGTTTATCGTCCAATATCATCAGCCATAATTTTATAAGTTTCAAATTGATTAATGCAATAAAAGATAATGAACCGTTGAATATGATATCATAACTGTTCTTATTTTTCATATAATTGCCTAAAAATATGAATTTTTGTAACTGTTTGGGTTTTGGTAAACCAATTAGGTTTCTACCATTCATATCAATATCGGTCTCCATAACCATTTTTCCGCCCTCAATTACATAAACAGTATCAAATACATCTGGATCGACACTCGAGACATGACCTTGAACGCCATAAACGATTAGATGTGCTTTCTTTGTATTCCCTTTTGATATACTTCCATGAAGATCTATCATAATATATTCAGGTGGAGATACCTGATACTTATGTAAATGAACAATGCTTTTTGTATATCCTTCAGTGTTGAATATCTTTGTAGTTTGCTGTCCGATATTAAGAACTGATGAGACAACATTGACAGATGTCGAACTAATGTGAGCTTTATCTGGAACGAAAAACTCGATCACCATAGTGTACTCACCTTGAGGAAGTTTGTATGCATTAAAACCTATCCTTGACCTGAACTCATCGTTATTGTCTGTCGTAAGAGTCATATCATAGGCTTTCTTATTGATTTTGTGTGGACTGGATACAAAATTGATAATACCATTAACAACAATATTACTCTCCGACGAGCTCTCGTTCACATCTTCCATCAGGTATCTGAAAACGTCTTTTTCTGCAGTAGAGGAAGTTATGTGTGACTTGTTCACATAACTCTTATAATCGTCTGTTATTCGTGTATACATTGTATTAGAATCATTGAGTTCGGCGTTGAAGAATGAAACATTTACGGCAGCGCCATTCTCATTTGGTTTAGGTGTTGCTAAATTAGTAATTTTATAACTTTGCATATCAAGATCGCTGGCAATCGTTTTGTCTAATTTTTCGTTTAAATGTGTATCAACATAACCTTTATTCACAGCCATATCGCTTACAGTTGGGGTTTGAACATTATATATTACGTGGTTGTTCATATCAATTGAATTCTCCATAGGAAGCATTTCTTTCCGACTCAGAAAAATGTTTTTAGCATCGTCATAACTGATTAAATTCAAATAGTTGGCTCCCAAATCTTTATATGTCTGTTGCTTACTGTTTTTAATATTGCACATCTCCTTCAAATCAATATCTTTGGTCACTTCATGCGTTGATGCAGACGTATTGAGATGGAATTTCTTCAGAGTTATCATATTCACCGCAGAAAGATCATTGTCTTCATCCGTATCCATATTTGTGATCAGTTTTCAATCCATATCAATTTCTCCAGGTAGAATTAATTCATTTCCTCGCAGATCCAAATCTGCAGTCATATGAGTTGTTCCATCTAACTTTAAATAATGCGTGTCTCCATACTCTTTATTAACAGCATCTTTTTCTGAAATTGGTGTTTTTAAATTTTTTATATTATTGTTTTTCATATCAAGATTACCTGTAACTAACGGCAGATGTTTGCTAACGAAAGTATTTCTAACAAATTTAAAATCAACTACATTATCCAAGCCAGTAACTTGTCCTATATTTACTAATTGTTTACCTTGCATGTCGTAATCACCGTCCTCTGTTAATTTGAACCCTACTCCAGGCAACCCACGTTGCGGTGTTGCCGTTGATGTTGACGATGGTAAAATTCCATTTGAGTAACTCATATATAATTGAGTTATATTATATTTTTTCATTGAAATTCTTGGTTGTGAATTTCCGTGGCTTATCAATATATACGAAGCAAAATGGTTCTTTAGTTGCTTTCTCATATAATTCTTTTGGAATACTGTTTTCACGACAAATTAGACTCCTCTCATTAGCACTTGGGAATTCGTAAATAGAGAAATGTGAACAGTTCAATCTTATGTCTTTTGGTGTCTTATAGTAGCTTTGACTCAGATAAATCACACTGCAATTTTTATGTCTCCCTCGTATAAAATAGTCGACTAATGGTTTTTGGTTTTTATCACATACAAAATCGTCGAATATTACCAATTTCTGACTTTCACTATCAAGATCATTTACAGGAATAATTTCATCATTGCTTGCTTCAATAACATCATAACCAGCTTCATTACTTATTGGTTGGAACATATCCATAAGATTCTGGTACTTGGACTGCTCTAAGTTTTTTGCGTAGAGATAAACTTTATCAAAATACAGCAGATTGTAGATCATATGCATCAAAGTATTTGTTTTTCCCGAACCACTTGGGCCGCAAACCAACATCCGAAATGATCGATCAGGCATGAAATCATATAACTGTTTAAAGTTTGAGACAACATCGTCTTCAACGTCATAATTTGGTATTTTATTATATGGGTATATTATTTAAATATAACATGGTGTACAACACGGTGTACAACACGGTGTACAACACAGTGTAAAACGTTATTTTTTATATATGATTTTCATTTTTATGTAATGTAATAATATAACAATAAATGAGTTTACTTAAGTGGAAAGAACTCGCAAAGAGAAAATCTGAATTAGGTAATAAGATAAATTATGTTCATGATACAATTACAAGACAGGATGTTGGTAAAAAAAACAAGCCAAGATACATTGGCAAGGGTATTCAAACCAGTGACTACAAGATTAGATGATGTTAATGATAGGAATATAGATTTCAGGGTACCTCTGAGAAAAATGCGACTACGTAAGAAAGGTGAGCCAGGTATTGACTATATGCCTGATGTTGATCCATATGAAGAAATGGATGTAGAAGGTCTTATTGATTTTGGTGATTATATGCCGCCACAACACAATAAACAGATTGTTCCAAAACCTCCAACATATGAAGAATCTTTAAAAGATATTTTAGAAGGAAATAAGGAGATTTATGTGGATCCTATGTACTTGAAGCCAAAATATGAAACATTGCCCGAATTCGAATATGATACTGATATAATGCAACAACAAGATGAAGAAAAAGAAAATATTGATAAGAAATATGATGAATTAATGATGCAATACAATCAAAATAAAGAACAAGAACATACTCTTGAGGAAATTAATGAAATGTTAGAAAATCATGATATTGATGATACGATATTAGATGATATGGGAGTTATGACTTATGAAAATGTGTCAAAAATATTGAATCAAGAACAAATAACAGACAAAAAAACTAAAAGTTTTCTTACAAAGATTGTGAAAGATGCTAAAGCAAAAAGGGCGCAATTAAGTGGCCATAAAGCAACTGTTACAAAACGATTTAAGACGGGGGAATATTCAGAAAAGCAAAGAGATGAATACAATAAAAGAATAGATGACGGGAGAATGATTTTAAATGAATACATAAACCACTATGAGAAAAAATTGAAAACAAAAAAAGGTTCCGGGATCAAAGGCCGAGGAAGAAAACAGATGGGTGGAAATATTGTATTTTATAATGATGTAAAGCAGCTTGTTAAAAAATTGGAATTGATTATTGGTGAAAGATTGGCAGGGAATACAAGCCTTGAGATGCGAAATATGGGAGCAGCTATCCTGGATATTTTACTAAAGGCTGCAGAAATAAATAGACCACAATATAATAAATTGTATAATAAGTACTTCAAAATATAATTTATGTAACGGTATTATATATGGATCGAGAGATAGTTTTATCATCTTATAGTGTAAAAAATCAATGGAATAATAAACCAGAGGATTTTATAACAAATTTTAACAGGCCTATAATATTGGATCGCAATTCTCAATATGTGGTCGGCCTTAACCGAATCGTTAACATGTCTTTTACATGGTTTAATGTAAATTCATCTTATGGAAATCAGTTAATCAGATATAGCTCCGATAGTGGTTCAACATTTAACAACATCACCTTTCCAGCCGGAGTATGGAATTATACAGACTTCAATACATATATCAAGAACATAACGAAGACTGGTGATACGTATCCGATAACTCTTGAATTCGATAATACAACATTTAGGGTCACGGTTACATTAGCTCAGAATTATCGGCTTGATTTGACACATTCCAATTTTAATGATCTAATCGGTTTCGATAAAATAGTATTAACAAGAGGGACAAACATTGGACCAAGGGTTCCAAATCTATCTCAAGATACAGATGTCCTCAATGTTCATTGTGATCTGATTAATGCTAGCCTGGTGGATGGTCAAGATACCGACATCATTTATTCCTTCTCAACCAGTGTTCTCCAACCTATAGTTATTCATTCACCTTAGAACCCCAGAGAGTCACCTACAATCCTGTGAATAAGATTACGATTTCTAGTATAAGGATTTATATAACCGATGGAAAAAGAAGATTAGTTAACCTGAATGGAGCAGATACATCTTTCTCACTAATTCTGAAAAGTATAGAATAATATAACATATTAGTATAATGAAACCATATGAATTCAAGAGGTTTTACCATCCTAAACTAGGTAAATTTGTATATCAACATAAAGGTTCTGGGCTTATCGTTGATAATATTTTCAAACCATTAAAGAGTGTGGCATCAGCTGTTTTTAAGAAATTTGCTAAGCCAATAGCAAAGAAGGCACTAGAATCGGGGATATCGCATGCAGGTGAGCGACTGGGTAAGGCGGTATCACAAAAGTCAGGAGACCTAATAATGAAAAGATTGGCAAATTTGATAAAAGGAGCTACAAGACAAACGGCAAATGTTCCATCCTCACCCATTAAACAGCAACAGCAAGATGAAAGTACTGATATGATACTCAATAGATTGATATCTGGATCTGGTATAAAAAGAAGGCGTAGAGTAAGAGTAGTATAGAATCAATAAAATGATTGGGAACATTGGCATGGTATATAATTGCAAAATTATCTAACATAATAATATATATGTCTTTTAGAACAAGTGAATTTCTACAAAGATATGAGTTGGTACGATTCCAACTTGATGATGTAATCAGAGCCCCAGCTAACAATCAACACCAAGACAAAAATGAGTATAAATTTACAATTAATGATCGATCGAGCTTTTTCGATTGGTACAATGCTTATTTTGAGGTCCAGCTCCAGGTACAAAAATTGGCTGATGGTACAGCCTATGGTGCAGATCGTATAACAGTTATTAATGGAGCCCATAGTTTGATTAGTCACATGATGATAAAATCAGCAGGAAAGATCGTGTATGATACTGATAATCTCCATAAAGTGACTTATGTCAAGAACCTGCTTGAATATAGTGACGATTTTGCTCGTAGTGTTGCTAAAAACTCTTTATGGTATTTGGACACAGATGACACTACAGCCAATACTAATACAGGGTTTGAGTCAAGACGTCTTTTAACGACAGGCAACCATGATGTCAATGTAGTCATACCTCTTAATCGTTACAGTTTCTTCGAAGAGCTAGAGGGTCGAATGTTAGTCCCAATGCAACTTCAGTTTAATATACAGTTGCAGAATGACAATGAATTAATATTTAAGGCAGGTGCAGCAGATGACGGACGAGTTGTTATTGATAGATTACTACTTTGGGTACCAAAATTGACACCTAAGGACAGTCTATATGATAAGTTTGTTAGTTCTTTTTTGAAAGATGATAAATGGACATATCTGAGAGAAATGTATGAGGTGTCCGCACCAACACATAGTAGTGGATTCTTCCAAATCTCATCCAGTATTGATAATGTTAAGGCTATATTTGTATATCTACAAAGAGCTAAAACAAACAATGCAGAGGCGAATCCGTACCTGTTTGACACTTTTAAAGTAAATTCAGGTGATAATGCTTGCAGTCTTACAACATGCAGATTGGAATACGGCAATGGAGTATTCTACCCAGAGACTGAATACGATTCAGAATCAAAAGTAAGGATCTTCAATGATTTAATGTCCTATGGTATGAGAAAGAATGATTACAACAGCGGTACACAGCTTAACCTATCGAATTACAATGGTCTCTATCCACTAATCTATTTCGATCTATCATATCAAACAGAGAAAGTAACAAGAGACCCAAAGCAGTTGATCTTCAGGTATAAACTGAACGCCAATAGTGCTGGAAATAGTCCTTTCAGCATACATGCTATAGTTCTATATGAAGAGACAGTTGTCATTGACAAAGTGGGAAATGAATTGGTTATAGTGTAAAAAGTAATAAATTACTAATCAAATAATATCATTATTTCATATATGTTTTATAACCAGAAAATTATATAACATATATTATATACAACAAATGACTCAACTTTATGAGATTAATGTGAAATTGTCTGACAATCAAAAGAAAAATCTTAGCAATGCTTTCCATAAAAGGGAAACGATTGTTCTCAGGCTTTCAAAGGACTCTCTTCGTGGTAATGATACTCTACATGTCCCGGCGATGGTGAAAAAAAGGTTGGAGAAGAATCGGAATTTGGGGAAGGGTATGGACATTAAGCTTGTGAAAACCAATATTAGAAAACAAGTCGGTGGAAGTTTGTTAACTACCATTCTAACCCTTGGACGTGCAGCTTTACCAACTATTGGTAAAACCCTTGGTCTTTCAGCTCTTGCTGGTTTGGCTTCAGAAGGTGCTTCTCAAGTGGTTAAAGCAATATCTGGAAGAGGTGTACAGTCGGGTGGTTTTCTTATAGAGCGTATGCACATGACGTCACGGCGGCCATATTGGTGTACCAAAACAATAGAACGGCGGCCATGTTGGTGTACCAAAACAATCCTGTGGGATTTGAACGCTTTTCTTATGTTAACACTTTCTTTTGTTCCAATAAATTTGCATAGCTGCTTGCCACGTGAGTGCATACGCTCTATACCCCAAGATAAAATTAATAAGCTGATAGCATATAAGCATCTTTTAACGACGAAACAAAAACAGGATATATTGAATGCTCTTCAGTCAGGTTCAGGTGTTCATGTAAAACCCACAAAAACACAATCAGGTGGATTCCTTGGAACTCTGTTGGCAAGTATTGGTGTCCCACTTCTTCTAAATGCAATAACTGGAAGCGGTGCTCCTCGAATTGGAAATAGTAAGAAAAAGGGTACGGGAGCTCCAAGAATTGGTGTATATAGACCACCTCCATTTATAGGTACATGGGATAATCCAATTGGTATGGGGATAAAAAAAAAAGCTCCAAAGAAAAAGACAACAAAAAGAGGCGAAGGCTTGCTATTAGGGAAAAACAGCCCATTCAATGGCATCCCACTACTAGGGGCAATACTGTAAAACCGAAATTCCACAAAGACATCCCGTTAAGTAATCATGATCTAATAAAATGGTGCAGATATTTAAACATCCCAATCAGTGATGTTCTGTCAAGGGATGAAAGAGTTCCACATAATCATAGCCAAGCATTATTTATTTGCAATCTAGAACCTAGTTATATGGCAGGATCTCATTCGGTTACAACTTATGTAAAAGAAAACGTGATAAACTATTTTGACAGTTTTGGTATGCCTCCATTTCAAGAGATCGTAAATCATGCGAAAAGATGGAATATGACACTGCTTCACCAAAACAACCAAATCCAAAACATAAAAACGTCTACATGTGGCTACTTCTGTTTATACTTTCTGAACGAAATGAATAAGGGGAATTCGTATTATAATTTATTGCAAGTATTTGACATATATGATACAATGAAGAATGAGAGATTCCTCGAACATTATTTTAGAAATATCTAACTTATATATATAAATGGTTAAATCATATTGCGTTAAGGAAAAACGACAGACGGAATCAGTACCTGGTTCTGAACGATATGTAAGAACTAAAAACAATCGATTGATGTTGAAATCACAATGTTCTTCTTGTGGAATAATAAAAAGCCGATTTGTATCCAATAAAAAAAAGGGAAACTAAATAGCCAGTCAGAGATGGCTGGCGGATTTTTAGATATTACTGGTTCCCACAGTCTTGGTGAAATTGCAGCTAAAAGCGCTTTAAAAGGTTTGTATAATTTAGGTAGAATTGGTGCTTCAAAGGCTATTAAATCAGATTTTGTTAAACAAAAGATCAAAGGTATGGCTAACAAATATCTGGATGAAGCTTTGGATAGTATTACATCAGATTTATCAAAGAAAATAGATCCTTTACACAAAGGCGGTGCTATTGATATACATAAGGCCATTGGGAAGCTTCCGAAACCAAAAGGAGGGTGGACATTACCCGGTCATAAATATACTGGGCCTTATAATGATTTGGAGAGTCAAGTGAAATATGACCCAACAACTGGCCAAATATTAGAAATATATGACCAACCTACAGGAAGAACGGATGCCATTGCCATGCAGCACGATGTTGATTATAGTGTTTGTAAAGACGACAGAAAGTGCAAGAATAGAGCAGACAGAAAAATGGTCAAAGCTTTAGATGAAGTACCATATGATGAGAGACAATGGGGTCATTGGTTGGCTAAAAACACGATTGATATAAAACAGAAATTACGCCTTGGTGTTAGTGTTAAACAAAAAAGGAAGTCAAAAAACGGTAAGCGGCGTTGAGTAAAAATGATTGGGCTCAACAATTAGCCGATGAATTACATAAGCCAATCAAACGAAAATTTAAAACAAGAAGAGTTATTGTTAATGGAATAGATGATATTTGGAGCGCTGACCTTGTAGAAATGCAGAAGTTTTCAAAATGGAATAAAGGATATAGATATTTATTAAATATCATTGATGTGTTTTCGAAATTTGCTTGGAGCATTCCTATTAAAAATAAAACAGGTGATACAATCACTGAATCATTTGATGATGTTATTAAAAAATCAAAACGGAAACCTAAATTTATTTGGGTAGACCAAGGATCTGAATTCTATAATAAAACTTTCAAAGACTGGTTAAAGAAAAATAATATTGAGATGTATTCTACTTTCAATGAAGGTAAAGCTGTTGTTATTGAGAGATTTAACAGAACATTAAAATCTAAAATGTGGAAACAATTTACAGCTCAAAATACAACACAATATTTAGACATGTTACCAAAACTATTAAATGAATACAACAGTACAAAGCATTCAAGTGTTAAAATGAAACCTATTGAAGCATCTATGAAAAAGAATGAAGGAACTGTTTATTTCAATCTATATGATACGGAACTATTATCATATAAACCAAAATTTAAAGTTGGTGATAAGGTTAGAATTTCAAAGTATAAAAGAAAGGTATTTGATAAAGGATATACAAGTAATTGGACTGAAGAGGTATTTTCAGTTGATAAAATCCAATACATAAACCCTATTACATATAAGTTAAAGGATCTTAATAATGAATCAATAGAAGGATCTTTCTATCAACAGGAGTTATTAAAAGCTAAACAAGATGTTTTTCGTATAGATAAGGTTATCAAAAGAGACTATAAGAAAAAACAAGCTTTGGTATCATGGTCTAGTTATCAAAAGAATTTAATTCATGGATAGCGTTAAAAGATGTCAAAAATATATAATGTTTATATATATCATGAGTGGCATTGAGAAATATATCAAAAAAATAAATTTTCAAATTCAGGAATGTGAAGATGAAATAGACAATCTTCATGATAAAATATATGATAATGAGCGTAGATTGGATCTGTTACAATATAAAAAGAAATTATTGAAACTTTATCATAAAAAATACATGAAATTGATGAAGATATAACATTGAAACAGTTATTGAATATTATCTGCAATGAGATAGAAAACAATAGATACGATGATGAATGTAATGTGTTGAAACAAACCAAAGTTGATAATATAGCTGAATTGAAAACTGAAATATGGGTATAAATTAAAAATACTATAAATTATTTAAACGCACTAAAATGACTTAAAAAAATAATCATACTATATAGTAATGGTAAAACAATCAAGGGGAAGACCTAAAAAGTATATAACTGATGAAGAAAAACGTATTATGGGACGTGTTTATTGTAAGAAGTATAATGACAACCCAGAGAATAAATATCATTGTATTGAATGCAATAAATATTTCCATCCTGCAAGTAAATATAAACACAATAAAACTAGAATTCATCAATTGAATTCACAAAAATACAACAACGAATAACACAAGAATATCATAAAAAGATAATCATATGACCAATCATATATGATTATCTCAAATTATTTCCAAAATGATTCCAAAAATAAACGCACTATGAAAATGACTTAAAGAAATATTATATATAGTTATATATATATAGAATGAATTTTGAAAAATCCCAACTTATGAAACTTAAGAAGTCAGAACTAATTAAACTGTTAATGAAACAGAATGCTAAACCAGCTCCTAAAATTATAATAGGGGATGACGAAAAACAACGTAGGAGACCAGTGCCTACACCAAGAAAATCTGTTAAACAGATGGTTACGGAATACGAAGACAATATTATTTTACCACCTATTGAGTTCAGAGATAATTACAAACCAATTCCAGCACCAAGAACTAAAAAACAAATGTTGGAAAAACCAATTCCAGCACCAAGAAGTAAGGTCTCAAATGAATTCAATTTCGATGACACTATTTTTGATTCATCATCCAATGACCAACCTCTATTCAAAATAACCGAAATCAGAAATACAGCTAATAAAAAATTCAACGCTTATACTAATGAATTCAAAATTTCTGTACGCAAAAATTTCATAAACAATAAAAACAAGAGGCTGCAAGCAGCCTATACTCATGCGCATGCGTACGAAAGTTTTATGATATATTTTAAACATGATAAGAAGATGTCCGATATGAAGAAGAGTTACTCCTTTCATTCAGTCATCGTTCCTGCAAACCACGTTGTTTACTATTGAAAGTTGTGGACATGAAAGCTGTACCACAATGAAGCCAGTGATTGTTCTACGTCTAATATATACCTAACATGAACATTAGTAATGTAAGGAGAGATGTAGGAGATGCTGTCGTGACACTTCACTAACGCTGTTTTACCGGAAGTGGGAGTAGCCGGAAGTCACTAAACAGGAAGTATATGAACCGGAAGTGCCAATTTAAAATATGCATGCATAAATTTGCATGCAAAATCGTGATACCAAAAAAAAAATTATAATAATAAAAAAAGAAAAACAGAGCCCATTTTATAACTCATGCCGCTACGCGCATGAGTAATGATGTTTTCAGTGTCTTTGAAAAAATGGTTGAAATGACAATAAAGAAAAGACAGTTAAAAGGTAATGACAGATTCAGATTGGTAATTTCAAATGATGAATTAGATCATCCTATCTCAACAAAATTGTTAAAAGTTTCTGATTTCAAGTTAAATCAACTTTCAGATGTTATTAATAGCGGAGTTCTTGCCTGGCCGAAGGCCAGGCTGCGCAGCCCCATACTCATAGAACCAGAGAACCATAGAACCCATGGCCGTCATTTTTCATGGTCATGGCTAGCGGAATGTTTCGCGGGCGCGTTGTCACACCGCCGCCGACGCCGGCCGACGCCGCCGTCGCTTAGGGTTAACTCGCGGGCGCGTAGACCGTCGCAAAACATGCGCGTATGACGCCACACCGGGATCTTTGAAATTTTCACGTCACCTGGGAAAACACTGCTGTGTTTTAGCGGAGAAAACCGTTTAAATTAAAGTCGTTATTCTCCTGAATTTTTTCGCGGTTTGCTACTCAAGACAGGGATACTAATTATGGGATACTCAGAAGCCACTATAGTGGAAATAGAAGAGCTTTCAGAGATAAAATCTTGCTTCGAGGATGGAAGCAATGCGGGAAGATGTTTGTCACTTCGGGTTTCAGAACTGAAGAAGCGGAGATTTAAACAATTTCCAAGCAGTGGATGGACTTAAAGGTAAAACAAAATACATTTTTCGATGGGAATTTATGTTGATATGAATCTGTGATTGACTTTTTTATGTTCTCGCTAGTTTTCGGGAGAATTGTTTATAACGCGCTCAATTAAATTCAGTTGTTTTGATTTCTTTCATCGGAGACATCTCGGCCTCGAATCATGAGCTCTTAATGGTTCGTGTTTTGCTTTTAAACATAAACTTATGGAGATTTGAATAACATTTTTCGAAAGAAGATTGTGTTGTCCATTTTTATGTGTTTGTTCATTCATTACATAGATTGAAAAGCGATTTTATGTAAACAAAACAAGACTTAGATTTTCTGTCTTCACTCGCGTCGCCTTATGCAAACATGTTTGTGTATTTTTGCAATTTTGATTTCCAAATCAGTTTCTCGGGCAATTTTTGACAAACGAAAACTGTATTTTATTCGGAAAGTAGTCGTACTAGTTATTCTAGACAGAGAAAAGTTGTTTTTGTGAACTTTTCTACGGTCTAAATGTACTGTGTAGACTGTCGGGTAATACTGGTTTTTTTTTTAGAATTGCTAAAATTGAAAATAGCCCGGTCGTCAATCTTAATTCTTGTGCTTCCGACCTTTCACCTTAATTAAGTTTCACCTTAATTAATTACCTTACCTAATCACCTTAATTAAGTTCCTTTTCTCCGGCTCATTTCGATTTTTACCGTAATTTGTACTTGCAAGAACCTGTTAATCTAACAGTCCAAACCGAATTTTTGAACAAACTTGAAAACAGATTAAGTGAGAGCGAAATTTTATCCTGCGAAGGATTTTTATCTTTGGCTGAAATTACCCACGCAATGCGTGGACTTTCTTCAGGGAAAACCCCCGGTTCAGACGGATTACCTCAAGAATTTTACGCTAAATTCTGGGATCTTTTAGGCCCTATTCTGTTCGAAATTATAAATTTAGTTTGGAAAATAATTCTCTCAGTGATTCAATGCAAGGAAGCGTGACTAGATTACTTTACAAGAAAGATGATAAGAAAAACCTCAAAAATTGGTGGCCCGGCCATTTCGCTACTCAATGTTCATTACAAAATTTGTTCAAAAGTTCTTACAAACAGACTTTCAAAAGTGTTACCGTCGATTATTTCAAGAAGGTCAAACTTGTTCCTTCCCAGGTAGGACGATTTTTGAGAATTTCTTTCTCTTGCGTGACCCTCTAGATTATATAAATATTACCAATGAAACTGGTATCTTGCTGAATATTTACATTATACTGTCAAGCAAATATGAAAATTATAGTTAATGGTTTTTTGACTAAAGAAATTCCACTCGAGTGGGGGGTGAGGCAGGGAGATCCCCGGTCTCCACTTTTGTACATTTTATGCGCAGACGTTTTGGCTACCAGTATAAGAAAGGATGGTACTATTGAAGGTTTTCTCCTTCCAGAAGCTTGAGGAAAGCGTTTTAAAATTCGCCAATATGTGGATAACTCCACATGTTTTGTAAATGACATTTTTTCTTTAGACAAATTGTTTACCTTACTTCACAAATACGAGACAGGTACAGGGACTAAATTAAATGTGGCAAAGAGTACTTAAGCCATGAAGTCCGGACACTCCTTATGGCCTGACGTGGGTGTCAAGAATGCGAATCTTGGGTGTCTGGTTTAGCAATGGTACTGCAAATGTGGAACCAGATAACTGTTTACCATGCCTTTCCAAGCTAGATTAAAATTTGAACCTGTGGAAGGGTGTGGGGTGTTTTCACTCCCACCCTATCAGCACTACTCAATACTAGGTTTTTAGTTAATGTTAAGACTATTTTCTTTTACCTAATGGACTTCTGCTGTCGACGAGAATGACATGCGAGCACGCTTTTTCATTAAGACCATACTTAATGGTATATGGGTTTTTCGAAATAAAGCAACTTTTCACAATAGCACCGAGAACTCTCGGGCCACTGTAAGGGACATAAGGAATGACATCACAACACAGTTGCAAATTGACCGAGGGGGGGGGGGGGGGGGGTACTTTGCAAATTTTTGGGCGGGTGTGTGCTGCTGGGACTCTGACACCCTTAACCTATACTAGACCATTTTAGCTGCATTTTGCAACCATATTCTAGACTAAACACCGAAAAATCCTACCCTATCCTAGACCTTTTCTAGACTCGCTATTTTGCAGAAACTCATTCACTATCACAGTCTAAGATACCAGGGGTCAGTAAAAATGTCATACAGCACACCTTACCGATTATTAAATGCCATTTGCCAGTAAACCTCGTCTAGACTAAATTCTTCATGCAACTGATCAGTTTCGTAGAAAATGATACCCTATTCTAGACCAAAAATCTCTGATTACTATACCCTATCCCAGACTAAACTGCCTGAAAACCATACCCTTCACAGCGGCACATACCTATATAGCTCATATATGGGAGTACCCCCCCCCCCCCCCCCCACCGCGAACAGAAATTTTCTGCTTTGTGGTGTCATCCGAATATTTGTGAAATACAACAGTCAAAGCTTCTGACTCTAATAATTTAGCTACTGGCAACTCATCATTCATTACCAGAAATGACTAAAGTAATCATGTGCAAACCAGAAAGGACTGCAAACCGGAACTGACCTTGTATTATTGTAACCGGAAATGACTAGCTTTAACTCAGGATGCCTTGTAACCGGAAATGACTAACCTCTCAGGATAATATTGTAAACTTTAGGGATTTGTTATTGATAAATAAAACATTTTAAAAGAAAAAAAACACTGTTGTGTTTAGCGGAGAAAACGGTTTGCAAAATCGTTTTTTCCTGCTTTTTTTTTCACGGTTGCTACTCAAGAGAGGTTTCACATTTCTGAAACAGTGAGCTTTTGTGGAATTTGTGCAGTCTAAATGTTCTGTGCAGACGGTCTCGTAATAAGCTTACTGTTTTTGAGAATTGCTAAAATTAATAGCCTGGTCATCAATCTTAATTCTAATTTTTCTTGTGCTTCCGACCTTTCACCTAAGTTAAGCTTATCATCATCGTTTCTGTTCAGAGAGCTCCGCTGTTAGGTTAAGCCTATCTATATATATTACGTTGGAATATAAAGAAATAGATTTATAAAATTGCAAAATAATTATTCAATCTGTGAAAATACCAACAGGTAGAGGGCGGTTATATTTATCCAAACAAACAGTGAATAGGAAACAATGTATTATCACAATAAAAAATAATGACACAACATGTTTAGCAAGGGCTATTGTCACAGCTTATGCTCATTTACACCCTGAGAATTACACCACAACTCAGTTGAAAGATGGATTAAACAAAAGCCGAAAACTACAAGAAACTGAAGCTATAAAATTACATGAAAATTGTAATGTAGAGATAAATGAATATGGAAACAGTTTGGAAGATGCCAATAGCTTTGCATCATATTTAGATACAGAGATTAATATCATCGATTCAGAACACTTCAATGAAATCATATACACAGCCAACAAAGGAAAAACAGACAAAATCTATTTATACAAAACACGAAATCATTTTGATGTTATAAAATCAATGACAGCTTTTTTAGATGTAGCTTATTACTGTCATAGTTGTAAAAAAGCTTATACAAGACGTGACAAACACAAATGCCCACAAAAATGCCTATCTTGTTTTAAATATTTTCCAGATGGAAATAAATGTGATGGAAAAGACGTCACCTGTAAACACTGCAATCGTGTTTTTCATGGTGATGTTTGTTTTAAAAATCATACAAGTAATCGTTCTAAAAAAGATGACAATGATTCAGTATGTAACAGTGTAGCAAAATGTTCAAAATGCAACCAAATAATACTGAAACCATATATAAAAATGCACAAATGTGGATATAAAATGTGTAATAACTGTAACAAATATTGTGAAAGTAAGCATAAATGTTTTATGAAAAAGATAAAATGTAAAGGAGGTAATTGTATCAAAGACACTAAAAATCCTTGCAGATTAAATAAATCCATACTAAAAAAAGATTATTGTTATTCATGTAGAACATATAATGAAAAATATTCATTTTTTGATTTCGAATGTACACAAAACACTGGAACACATGTAGTCAATTTGGCTATCTGTCATGATTTCAATGGTAATGAATCAATCTTCAATGATATTAATAGTTTTTGTAATGGAATTCTCAATGAAAAATATAAAGGTTACACATTTGTGGCTCATAATTCAAAAGGATACGATAGCCATTTTATTCTTAAATGGTGTATAGATAATGGTTTCAAACCTTATTGTATTTACAATGGTGCAAAAATAATGATGATGGAAATTCCAAAATTAAGAATAAAAATAATCGACAGCCTAAATTTTATTCAACAACCTTTGTCCTCTTCCCTAAAACATTTGATTTAATCGAGTTGAAAAAAGGATATTTTCCACATTATTTCAACAAAAATTGTAATCAAAACTATATAGGAGAGATGCCATCTAAAAAACATTATGGATATAACTAAATGAAAACACAAGATAGAGAGAAATTTTTACAATGGTATGATAACCGTGTTAATGAAAATTATGTTTTCGATTTCAAAAAAGAAATAATTGAATACTGTAGGTCAGATGTTGATATATTAAGAAGATGTATGTTAAAATTCAGACAAGATTTCATGAACCAAGAAAATATTGATCCACTAAAATACATCACAATAGCGGTGTTTGTATGGCTATTTATAGAGGAAATTACATACCAAAAAATACCATAGCTGTAGTTGATAATGTTGTTCAAACAGAAAACCACAGTACAGTTAGTATTGCATGGCTGGATTATATCAGCAAGAAAAATAATATTAAAATTCAACATGCCTTAGAAGGCGGTGAAAAAGCTATCAAATGTATCAATAACAAAATAAAAGTAGATGGTTTTTGCGAATCTACAAATACTGTTTATGAATTTCAAGGTTGTTTCTGGCATGGATGCCCAGATTGTTACAAACCTGATGTTATCAATAACAAGAATCAAAGCGACATGGGTACTTTGTATAATAAAACCCAAGATAAAAATAACAAAGTAATAGCTGCTGGTTACAATCTTATTGAAATGTGGGAATGCAAATTAAAAAACGATAAAAATTTTCAGAAATATTATAAAGTTGAATGGAATCGAGAAGTGGTCGAGCCGTTAAACCCGAGAGATGCTTTTTTGGTGGACGAACAAATGCTACCAAATTATTGTATAAATTCAAAGAAGGTGAATGTGGAAAATATATTGATTTTTGTTCTCTTTATCCTACAGTTCAGTTCTACAAAAAATATCCCATAGGTCATCCTAAAAAAATAATATCACCAGAAAAATACGACGTAAAATGGTATGGTTTCATAAAATGCAAAATTTTACCACCACGAAATTTATACCATCCAGTTTTACCTCAGAAAATAAAATGTGAAAAATCAGAAAAGTTAATGTTTCCTCTGTGTATATCATGTGCAAAAACAAAACAACAAGACAAATGTCAGCATAGTGAAAATGAGCGATCATTTATAGGTACATGGACAACAGATGAAGTAAATAAATCCATTGAAAAAGGTTATACAATCATAAAAATATACGAGGTTTGGCATTTTGAAAAGTCAAGCAATGATTTATTTAAAGGATATATCAAAAAATTCATGAAGCTTAAACTTGAATCAACAAAATATAATTTCAAAAATGAAAAAGAAGAAATGATTTTAAGAAATAATGTCCAAAAGAAATTAGATATTGAATTAGGTGAATTAAATGAAAATGCAGGTTTACGAGCTATTGCTAAAATGTGTCTAAACAGTTTATGGGGTAAATTTGGTCAACGAAATAATATGAATCAATGTAAATACGTAACTGATATTAATGAATTTTATCAAATAGTACTTGATGATACCATTGATAATTTAAATATGAATTTTATAAACAATGAAATGGTACAAATGGCTTATACGTATAAAGATCAGTTCGTTGACAATTCATATAATACTAACATCTTTGTAGCATGTTTTACAACCAGCAGTGCACGGCTAATGTTGTATGAAAAACTAGATTATTTAGGTAAACAAGTATTATATTTTGACACAGATAGTATTGTGTACATTGAATCTCCAAAGAGTAAGAAAGCAGAAACAGGAGATATGTTAGGTGATCTCACAGATGAATTAGATGGTGAAATTATAAAAGACACTTTTGTATCAGGTGGTCCAAAAAATTATAGTTTCATATATGGAAGTAATAAACTTAACCACGAAAATTCCCAAATACTAAATCACCCAAATATGATTAAAATGGTAAAAAACGAAATCAAAGACCTCACGTTGGTAAATGAAAAGAAAATAACCAGACAAAACAAACAAATCGTAAACAAATATGAAGAAAAGGTATACAGTTTTGGATATGACAAGCGCGCAATAAAACATATCTGAAAACTGTATCGAAACATATCCTTATGGATATTAAAACCCCACTCTGATGGTTGAATAAAGGTTGGTAAAATCAACTTCCTGTTTCCCACGCGTGGGAAACGAATTTTAAGATAAGAAAACAATAGCATTGGATGACTTCATTTCATAGGGGGCTTCCCCTGTTTTTTCCGAGAATGTCACACACCGATAACTCCATCCTGTTTACAATCTGATGACTTATTTCCTTACAATAAAAATTCCCACGCGTGGGAAACTATCTTTGTTCCATTGAGTAGATGTTATTTTTAATCCAAATGCTAACTCTTTGATGGTTGTCATAAAAGGTGATGAGACAATAAATATTCCCACGCGTGGGAAACGAATTTTAAGATAAGAAAACAATAGCATTGGATGACTTCATTTCAGAATGGATCCGCGTGATGTTTCATTCGATTATGCACTAGTATTCCAATATTTCCAATTTTTCAAAGACGTCTTGGTACAGTTTCCCACGCGTGGGAATATTTATTCTCTCATCTTTTATGACAGCTGCCATGATTAAAAATAACATCTACACAATAGAACAAAGATAGTTTCCCACGCGTGGGAAACAAATTTTAAGATTAGAAAACAATAGCATTTGGATGACTCATTGGGAAAGTCTCTATGGTATGACATCATCAACTTCCTGTTTTTCCGAGAATCATGTCACGCAAAGGAAATCACGCAATGGAATAAACGCACCATTTGTTTTTATTAACATATAGTTTCATTTGATTTTTCTATATTTTTTAATCCAGCAGATAGAAAGTAGTGATGTACTACATTCTCTGAGGCAATTGCCTCAGAGTGTAGTACATTACTACTACCGAGGGGATGGTGTAGTACGCCTCCTTTCAGTATGGTTTGTCTATAAAAGATACCGCGTTAAACAAGCCACCACCACCACCACCACACTGGACTGAAGGCGTTGTTGTTCAACATTTGTAAACTAACAGTTTTAGCCCATGCCAAACCGAACCAATTTGGATGTATCCCTAATTCATCCACCACTAACCCATCATGACTCGAATAGGAATGTTACATAACTGGACAAAGCGACCGATACTAGGTCAGTTGTTCGCGTGTTTGTCTACACTTAAAATGCCACCTTGTACAGCATAATGAACAGCACCATAGGAAAGGACTGCTCAATAGCTTTCATTTGAATGGCCACACTTTAGGATTTCACCAACGGACTCAAATGTTAGAACCACCTTGTACAGCACAATGAACAGCACCATAGGAAAGGACTGCTCAATAGCTTTCATTTGAATGGTCACACTTTAGGGTTTCATCCAGACTAAAACTATGAAAAGACAGAACCACCTTTGTGCAATATGATAAATAATATCAAAGGTAAGTACTGCCCAGACTTTAGAGCCACATTAACTCATCCGAGGTTTTACTCAGGATGGAGAGAGAGTAAAAAGCAGAAAACAATTACAGAATCGTTTCTCGTCTACTTCTCAAGCTGTTTTTTTTTTTCAAATTCGCTCTTTAATGAACCGCCCAGAAAGTCAGTGAAACATGACCTGTATCAGATATTTTGCTGGACGAAGACATTGCCGAAAGATTGGGTTCGAAGTTGGAAGAATGCATTCTAATCCTGGTGTGGCCCGCTATTGACTGCTTGCTGTCTATTTTCAGTCAGTCGAGCAGGCGAGCTCATCACCAAAACAAGCTCGGCGAGACTGGGACGAGCGAACGAACCGAGGGGAAACTGGGATAGAGGATCCATCCTTTCCTTGATCCTTTCTCTTCTCGCCTCTTCCCCAGCGCCCCCTCGGCTCGTATTACTTTTGATCGATCGCCGATCACGTGATTTGTTCGCCCGCTCAACTTCAGAGAGGGTCGTCTAGCAGTCTCTAATGAAACAGTTACAACAATATTGAACGTTTCTTGATTTATTACTGGGTAATAAGACAAACAAATGAAAAAAGAGATACACAAACGATCTTAGTTATGTTAAATTCAATTTACCGAAGGATAATTTTATTTTTTGAACAGAAAACCACAAGGCTACGAGCAGACCGTTCTTTCTCTCTCTTTAAAAAAAACACTCGTTGGAGAAGCAAAACTCGCGCGGAGTAAACGTCGCCTTTTGCGTGGAAACGCGACGCACGCAAGGAAAGAGGATTCCTTTAGGAAAAGAGGGATTGCTCGAAGTCTAGAAAACCCCGACGTTTTAAAATGTATTCTATTTACAACCAATAACCGGAAAAAGAATATTAAATTCAAATTCATTTGTAAATAATAGCATGTTATGTTTGATATTAATAACGTACACTCTTGTAAAGTAAAATGTAGACTTTTCAAGGCTTTGTCTGTATCAATTTCTTTCAACAAATCAGATAAAATCAGTATTCAGTAAAATTTCAACAAATTATTAGCAATACTTTTTACGAGAAACGGAAGTAAAGCAATTCCATGGCATTTCAAACTTTGAAACTTTCGGTTGTCTCCCATTACAGACGAATGTGATTACCTTTGTGAGTACCCTGTTTACACCAGCCGGCGAAGCATGCCATATTTCATATCCAAACTTCTCAAAACCCTTACCACAGACAACAGCCACAAACTAAATGGCAAAATAGTAGGCCTTATGCATAATGTCGTCAACAGCTCAAACTTCACCACCAAGCCTAGTTTGTATGATATTCCTTGCTGAACTTTGATAAGTTCACGCTGTTTTTGAGTGGGTATTATTTTCAACTTTGCTCGATTGAGAATACATTGATGAGACTGTCATGGGTTTACACTTCGAAAGCGAGGCTTGGGGTGAAATTAGCTAGTCTGACGTAAACATGCATAAAGACTATTCTTACGGCAAAGCAAAAACAAACAAACGGGGACAGAAGTAAAATAAAATGGAAAGTAAAATAAAACAGTGGTCAAACTGTCTTCCTTCTGTATCTGTATTTTGTGAAATTTAGAAAATATAACATATATGAAAGATTTAATGCTTAAAGCTGAATTACAGTCCGTACTGCACAATCTCGGGGTTTGTTTTCCCTTTTTGTTTTGAATTTGTTGATGTGTTACACTTCGGTAATAGCGTACATGGAGTAAATGGGAGTAAACCGTCAGTCCGCCATTACGGCCGTTGTGTTGACGAATGTTCGATGAGCTGAAACGTCGGTTTAGGAAAACTTTGGGGTTCTTTTACTTATTATTATTGTTTGGCAAGGATATCTGACGTTGATAATGAAGGAAAAGGTAAGTTTGTCCCGTAATTTTCATTCTTGCTAGTAAGCGTTCCTTGTTTATGAGTCTCGCAAACATTGCCGAGCTGAGATTGCGCAGTACGGACTGTAATTCATCTTTAATATGGAATACTAGCAATCGAACACACCCAAACACAAGCAGCCCAAAGTTTTATAACTGTTAACGTATGAATAATTAATTAGTGTGTTAATTTGCTTTTTATGCAAATGTAAAGTAAAGGCTTGTAATGTTATAACATTCTCTATTTTCGAATTGCCCATAATACACTTTGTTTGCCCCCCAAATTTTGCATAAACTATTGTTTGTAAATGCTCTTGGGAGGACTGCATATTTTTAAGAGCATTTCAAAACAATAGTTTATGCAAAATTTGGGGGGCAAACAAAGTGTATTATGGGCAATTCGAAAATAGAGAATTATTAAAAAAGTTTTTTTTTAAATCATTATGTTTCGGAGAACCAAAAAATGTTTAAATTAATCCATCAATGATACCATTAACATTCTTAAAGTAACGACAACCAAATAAAGTATTTCTAAAAACTATCGTATCAATACAATAGTGCGACACCATGAGCTATAGGAAAAGTGCATTTCGACTAAATAAAGTTCTATTTACCTATAAAAAAACCCTTTCATTTCTCATATTAATTAGTAATGTGTCTTTTCTGGTCGTTTTTCTCAAGATATTTTATTATTTCCATATATTAGCGCCCGCACGTCAGACTCGAAAAATACGCTTGATTACCAAGACTTTACGAATGCTGGGAAAAAAATTTCTGAATCGAATGCAATGTTTTGAAAGCTTTGTCCACGAAATATATGGAGAGAAACGACTAGAAAAAAACACATGACTTTAATGTGAGCAATTTAATGAGATCAATAAAACTTTCAATTTAGTCGAAATAGACTTTTAATATGGCACATGGTGACACCAGAGAGTTAATGTACATTTTATCTTATATTATTTATGTTCATTTCAGCAAATTTATTTCAGTTGTACCAAGTCAACATCTATCATACTTTTCCAAGACACACGAAACTATTTGAATCAATTCCAAGCATAAATGGATAGAGAGTATTAATACTCTCGTGTACAATTTCAATTTCGTATACATGTATAATTATAAGCTACAATGTTATCATTTTAACTGAAGACAGTCATTGGTTAGAATGCAATTAATTATTTTTCTTCTCAGTCTAAAAAGACGAATGTCGTTTATGACACACCCCGTATTTACAGACAAGACTACAACTACCAGTAATATGCCATTTTCGCGATGACGTCACTTTTCTCCAACTACCAGAATTAATTTGGTTTTTATCTCGTGAATGCGTGAAGCGTTGAACGAGATACAGCATACGGCGACAGATATGCAAATTTTCACTCCTTCCATCATCCGTAAACTTAGGCCCCGTCCACACGTATCCGGATCTTTTTGAATCCGCAACTTTTTTGTTGCGGATTGGCCTTCCGTCCACGCGTATCCGGCGAATTCGGCTCACGAATCCGCAACTTTTTGAATTCGCTCTCCAGAGTGGAAATTTTTGAATACGCTACGAGTATGGCATCGTGTGGACGGTCGAATCCGGATATTTTTGAATACGCTGACGTAACAGTATCAGATCCAGTCTTTAACCGCGCGAATATTCAACATGGCCGACCGAAATGTTATCGCTTCACTTCTACATGGACTTATTTCTTGTCTAATAAAGTGTTTACAGTTGAACTTTGATTTGGACTTGACCTTTGCGTATGCTTTTTTGACAACATTTCAAGAGGAGCCCTGGGTGCTAGAGCGAATCCGGATACGTGTGGACGGGCAAATACGATTCGAATACGCTACGTGTGGACGCGTATATTTTCTAATACGCAACAAAAAAGTTGCGGATTCAAAAATATCCGGATACGTGTGGACGGGGCCTTATTTAAGTAATGATCCGCATAACAAGGATAGCACTGAACAGCAATGCACGATGGAATGTCAACTATTTTCATTGTTCCAACTAGTGATCTGATTGGCCTAGACTCAAAAACCGCTAAAAAGTTAAGGTTCAAGGTGCATTTAGTCTAATTTTTTTAAGGTTTCAAGTAATTCAAGACCCAATCGCACGACATGCAAGTTTTAAAAGAAATTGTTTTAGTGGAACTTCATCAAAGAAGCAAAATTACTAGCTATTGTCTTTTGCTATTCTGATTGGTTAAGCACAAACATTTCCTAAAATTTATTTGACGCAAATGGATTTTCGTTATTTTTTTAATGAAATATAATTATGAATCATCAGCTCTCCCCTATTCTTGAAATCAAAGATATTCTATGTGGGAAAGAGCCAATGCCGCAGAACAACGAAGTTTACTATAGTTCTTATGTGGAACATTACTTAATTCTCCAGTATATTACGCGTTGAAAAGATGCATGATTGCTGTAATAAACTTTGTAATAAATTTTGCAATCCCAGTGAGGTCTAAATAAAAGTTCTAATTTGCACGAGAAAACAAAAAACTAAAGAACTCTCAGACTGGTAGTTGACAGAAGTAAAATAAGCCTTCATCAAAAATGGCCTACCGTGCGTGTGGCTCTAAGTTTTTGCGGAAGTTTAATTTTGCGGATGGGCGATTTTTTTGTGTTTTGTGGGAACTAATTTTTGCGATTGGGATTATTTTTCTTGCTGGGAAATAAATTTTGCGATTTGCGGGAGATAATTTTAAGGATGGGCGATTTTTTATGTTTTGCGGGAACTAATTTTTGCGATTGGGAAATATTTTTCTTGCTGGGAAATAAATTTTGCGATTTACAGGAAGTAGCGTTCAATTGCAATTACAACATTTTCGTAAATGCAATCGAAATTCAGGTATCACTCTATTACAATTACATCTTGCCCTAGTGTGGTTGATTGACCGGCAATGGATCAGCAATAACTACGGTACCACTTGATGCATTATCATTACGTGTAAATTCAATCGAAATTCAGGTATCACTCTATTACAATTACATCTTGCCCTAGTATGGTTGATTGACCGGCAATGGATCAGCAATAACTATGGTACCACTTGATGCATTATAATTCGACAGTGGAGTAAATTTTTGCGAAGAAACTAGTTCCCAGGTCTCTTAGTCTTCACCTAACATGTCTCCGTCTCTTGACTCAGGTTCGTCCGCCTTGCTTATGACGTAATCCTCGCGTAATTTGTCCAACTCGGCAAGCTCACTCTGCAAACATACAGGAACACTTTGTTATTAACAGTAAAATGATAGCACTATGCTAAATACCGGTATCAAATGAAAACGAGAATTGACGAACAATGTCTTGCCCTTGGTTCACCGCTAGTTCGTGTACAGCTGCTTCTTATGGGCAGGGAGCGTCTGTACACGGTTATTTGACCGCCAATCCTTATGCGCTCTCACTGACTCTCGTGCGCTTTTACGGTGTTTGTATCTGTTCGAATGTAGACCGCCATATTCCATGCGCTATTGGTGCAACAATTTCCGAACACTTGAATCCAAAATTGCCGTTCAACTTCCGAACACCGAAGATAACCGAAAAGGCGACAAGTTTTTCGCAAGTATAATGTAAACATGGTGACTGTAAAAGAGATATCTGCCTTATCTCAAGTAATTTCTTTTACTGTGGGTAAAGTGTTCATTTGAAAGATCTTACCTTAACAATTTCCAAATGGTATTCCCGCTTTGTTCTTATCATCTTCATTGGAAAAGGATTAAGAACCTGGAATGCAATCTGAAAAAAAAAAAAAACAAACAAAAATAAACCAAGAAATAAAACGCCATAGTATTGCATACTCGTTCATTCACTGAGGACCAGTCAGGGCATGCGTTTGAACACTGCTTGGGGACTAGCGCTCATTATTAAGGGGGCGTTTAAAAAAATACCGTCTAGCCGCGCTTTACGGACACCCACTTAGGGGGTGGGGGGGGGGGGGGGGGGGGGTTGTGCCAAAATCATACCGTCCAGAAGGACGTCGGACACCTTATTGAGACTTACATAACGGAGTTACTGGTTAGCTTTCAGTTGAGGTTGGTTGTGCCTAAATCATACCGTCCAGAAGGACGTCGGACATTTTATTGAGACTTATATAACGTAATGTCGACTCTTAGAATTTTATTTTCAATAAATTTTTTAAGTGTAAAAAAGAAAATCTAAAATCCCCACTCAGTATTGAACCTGTGACCTCTGCTAGGATTAGGCATACATAGCCTACCGTACCAATTTACCACCTAGCTTCTCGGGTTGCTTAGTCCTAAATTTAACTATATAAACTGCTCCCTAACCTCAACTGAAAGCTAACTCTGGGCACAACCGTTGAGGTTGGGGGTAGCAGTTTATATAGTTAAATTTAGGACAAAGCAACCCGAGAAGCTAGGTGGAACAGTGGTACGGTAGGCTATGTAAGCCTAAGCCTAGCTGAGGTCACAGGTTCAATCCTGAGTGGGGATTTTAGGTTTTCTGTTTTACACTTAAATAACATTCAAGTGTCGACATTACGTTATATAAGTCTCAATAAGGTGTCCGACGTCCTTCTGGACGGTATGATTTGGGCTTGACCCTTACGGGGGAGTTAATACTTTGGATCTAAAACTGTTTTTCAACCAAGGTTCCCTTCGATTTTCGTTCTTTCTCGAAACATTACCGTATAGTTCTTCCCTATTATGTAATTACTACCTTGTGTACGTGTGTATGTACTGATGGCATGAATAATAATAATAATAATAATAATAATAATAATAATAATAATAATAATAATAATAATAATAAATTGTAAGAGTTTTGTAAGAAGGGATAGAAGACAGACAATTATTTTCGAAACACCAACAAGCAGTTGATGCATAAACGTGTTACACGAGTAAGGAAACTTGATATTTTGAGCTCAAGACTGACCTGAAATAAACTGTTTGCATCCGTGATTTTCTCCGGAATCTGCCTGAGAAAGTTGAAAATACCCATGTGATCTTCACACTTCAGAAGTTGCTCCTCGCTGATCTTGAACACTGCCAGTGCAAATCTAAACAACACCTGATATGGAGTAAAGGGGGCACACACGAGTTTAAGCCCGGTTGACACGTTTGACGCAAGCACAAGCACAAGGAACCTACGTGTAAACTGGTGCGATGCAAGGATAAGCGCCTTGTGCTTATGCTTGTGCTATCCTGGTTTACACGTGAGACGCAACAACGCAAGCAAAAGAATAAGCACAAGCACAAGAAAATGGAACGGTTTCCTTTTTATTTTGCTTGTGCTTGCGTTATCCCGGTTTACACATGAGACGCAACAAGCACAAGCACAAGCAGAATGCACAATCACAAGCTCAAGCAGAATGCACAAGCACAAGCTCAAGCTCAAGCTCAAGCTCAAGCACAATGCACATGCACAATGCACAATCACAAGAACAAGCACAAGCTCAAGCTCAAGCAGAATGCACAAGCACAATTACAAGCACAAGCACAACTCAAGCTCAAGCTCAAGCAGAATGCACAATCACAAGCAGAATACACAAGCACAAGCTCAAGCACAAGCAGAATGCACAATCAAACACAAGCACAACGCAGAATGTACAAGCACAAGCAGAATGCCAATCACAAGCACAAGCACAAGCAGAATGCACAATCACAAGCACAAGCACGAGCAGAATGCACAATCACAAGCACAAGCATACGCACAAGCATAAGCACAAGCTCAATCTTAAGGACAAGCACAAGCACAAGCACAATGCACAATCACAACCTCAAGCAGAATGCACAAGCACAAGCACAATGCACACTGCACAATCACAATCACAATCACAAGCAGAATGCACAAGCACAAGCACAAGGAACAATCACAAACACAAGGCAGAACGCACAAGCAGAATGCCAATCACAAGCACAAGCACAAGCAGAATGCACAATCACAAGCATAAGCACAAGCACAAGCAGAATGCACAATCACAAGCACAAGCACAAGCAGAATGCACAAGCAGAATGCACAATCACAAGCACAAGCAGAATGCACAATCACAAGCATAAGCTCAAGCACAAGCACACGCAGAATGCACAATCACAAGCATAAGCTCAAGCACAAGCACACGCAGAATGCACAATCACAAGCATAAGCAGAAGCAAAAGTAAGTGAAACGATTTCGTTTTTCTTGTGCTTGTCATTATAACACGTGTTGGTAAACCGAGATAACGTAAGCACAAGCACAACTTAATTTCACGGAATCATAACTGTAACAAAATTTTCCTACCGTGTGGCATGAAATTTTCGCGGGATCTAATTTTCGCGAATTTCGCGAGTTTTCCAACGATCCGCGGTAAAAAGATCCCAAGAAACCAAACATCCAGCGAAAATAACATCCGCGAAAATTTACTCCCTTTATAACTGCAACACAACGAAGAGGCTAGTCTCTGTGGTCTCGGGGTAAATTTGATGAAAACTATAGAAAAGGAGGTACATATAAACTGTTCGGTTTATAAAAATGTGTCGTCCGAAGGGACACCATTCTCAAGGGCATCTATGATGCCACATTTACGTCACCTATTAAAGATAATGGAAGGGTTACTGTTTATATAGTGCTAAAAATTTAGACAATTTAAACAAGACAACATCGTCGCGTCCAGCGACGCGCCTCAAAGTTTATTTAGATTTACCCTTCCTATGCGAGGAAAGCTGTAGAGACAGGCTCTTGTCAATTGATATTCTACCTATCTGTTATTGGCATGAGTTTTTGGACTTAGTCTTTTTCTTTAAGGCCACTAATGGTATTGTTTGTGTATCACATGACGTACTCCCTGAACGCATTGTTCCTATAAGGGTCACTAGAGCAAGCGCTAGCAATGCAAAATCTTTTAGACCAAAGAAATGCCGCACTTCTACTTATCAGCACTCTT
Source organism: Cladopsammia gracilis (assembly GCA_022457155.1). Taxonomy (NCBI): domain Eukaryota; kingdom Metazoa; phylum Cnidaria; class Anthozoa; order Scleractinia; family Dendrophylliidae; genus Cladopsammia; species Cladopsammia gracilis. The sequence continues at coordinate 461,127 of JAJGOT010000593.1, forward strand.
TTTTTGTAAGAACTTCTAGAATCTGGAACGCTCTCCCTCTGCAGTTAAGATATGAACATGTAACTCTAAACCAATTTAAATCTTTGCTCTCCTCATATTACAAAGATGCACTTATCTCGCGATTCGATATTGAGGACCCTAGAACCTGGAAATCTGTCTGTTTAAAATGTAATACGCCACGCAACCTTTCTGAGCCTATTTCGTGTTGTTATTAGTTACTATATTTTATCATTTTATTCGAGTGTTTAGAATTTTGTTAATCTTGGGCCCACAGTAATTGGCGGCAGCTGTTGTGGTCACCCTGCCATAACCCAGTAGTTGTTTTCTTTGTTTTTTATCATTTTGTTTGTTATTTATTTGATGGCGAAGTCTAATAAAATAAAAAAAAAAATTAAAAAAACCATAATATTTCCTTGTTGTTGTATACACGTACCGTGAGCGAAAATTTGTCCCAACGGGAAAGTCTAAAATCCGAATTCACGAAAACTTGTTCACAGCGGTAAAGTCTAAAATCCGAATTCGCGAAACACGAAAAATTGGCAATCCACGAAATTAAACTCCCGCGTGGCTATTAACAGGTCCAAATTGAGCAAAATAAAATAACAAAGAGCCAAAAAGCACTTAGTAAAGAAGCAATGTCAGAGGAATTTTGATCTTTTTGTTCAAAACTCTACTAAATATTTGACTAAGTAGCTTTGCTCTTATACAAACTGCTCTTAGAGGAAAGAGAGGTAAATACCAAGTGATTCCACAAAGGGACAACAAACAATAATCGGGTTTCAGAGATTTTTCAGAGAGACAAGGGCCTGAGAACTTGAAACAAATATTGCTATCCATTTCCATCCAGACCATCCGCGGCCAATCATCAAATACTACATGGACGAGGTTGAGCAAAATATCGTGATTTGTCAGTGGCGAGCAGATCAATTATTTGCCGAAGCTGAAAGCTGAGGCAAAGACACCGCGAGACACTGACAAATCACGATATCTTGCGATAGCCCAGTTCAATAATTGTTTTACCATTCGATTCAAAGGGGACAGACCTCAAAATAAATGTGGCTACTAAATACATCTGAATTTCGTAACTGTTCATCAGTTACGAAACAACTCCATCAGGTAAGGTAAAGTCGCACTCGGGCCACGATGGCCCACACAGCCGGAGCTTAACCCGGTTTCCGTAGCATGAAGCAACTAGGAATATTGCTACTCCCCCCTGGATGGGATGCTAGTCCATCGCAGGGTTACCCCCAGCATTTTGTCGCCGGTACCCATTTATACACCTGGGTGGAGAGAGACAGTGTGGAGTAAAGTTTCTTGTCTAAGGAAACAACACGACGGCAGAGACCAGGCTCGAACCACCGACCTTCAGGTTGAAAGTCTGACGCGCTAACCACTAGACCACCGTGCCGCCCACACAAAAAATTTGGAACGCTACACGAATTTGCGTGTCATCCTTGCGCAGGGCCATGCTAATCTTCTCTGTATCGTTCCAATTTTAGTTTATGTGCTGCTGTTTAGCGAGCACATATACTATCACCGATCGATCACCGAGTTGTTTTATGCTTTCTTATGGCTATCGCTGTTTTTGTTTGGATATACAATACGGTCGCTCATATTGTATCTGGTACTTAACAATTTCGCTACGTTTGACCTAAAAACATATAAATCCTCATGACAAAACCCTTTTACCACCACGCCTGCGATAGAAAAGGCTTTAGAAAAAACGTATTACGCCTCAGTTACCAAGATAATAAAAACAACAACGGAATGTGAGAAGTTACCTTGTTTCCCTCGAAAAGAAACGTGTCCCACACTCGTAAAGTTGTCTGAAACAAAAACAAAAAAATAGCTGATTAACATGTGCCTTCGATTAACGGGATACTGTCCCGACTGATTAACATGTGCCTTCGATTAACGGGACACAGTCCCGACTGATTAACATGTGCCTTCGATTAACGGGACACAGTCCCGACTGATTAACATGTGCCTTCGATTAACGGGACACAGTCCCGCCTGATTAACATGTGCCTTCGATTAACGGGACACAGTCCCGCCTGATTAACATGTGTCTTCGATTAACGGGACACAGTCCCGACTGATTAACATGTGCCTTCGATTAACGGGACAGTCCCGTCTGATTAACATGTGCCTTTCGATTAACGAGATACTGTCCCGACTGATTAACATGTGCCTTCGATTAACGGGACACAGTCCCGACTGATTAACATGTGCCTTCGATTAACGGGACACAGTCCCGACTGATTAACATGTGCCTTCGATTAACGGGATACTGTCCCGACTGTGCCTTCGATTAGGCGATTTTTCTTCCTATTTTAAGAAAATAAAGCAAGTTCCTGGCCATAATCATGAAAACACGATATATCACCCGGGAAACACGCTAACTTAATGGCAAAGATGCATTTGAGTCACAGGCTACCCACGCGGCCAGTGGTGGTTTACCCATGATCTGTAGCATGAATCAAGAAAAAGTTTTATAGTACCACTTGGGTTTGTCCAATGTAGTGTACCCTACCCTATATATTGTTAGGTTTGTCAAACCTGTCACCTTATACAACTGGGTGGAGAGATACAATGGGGAGTGAAGTTTCCTGTCTAAGGCTGTGTTCGATTGCTTATTCCAAAATAAGATTACACAGTCGATGACTATAAATCCCTTAAAGGAGCTCCAGTGAAAAGAGTATTAAGCGGGCACCCTCGGGACCCTCGCTAGTGTTCGCTTAATACTGGTTCATTTTACAGTAGATATGGAAAGAAAATTTAGGGACTCAAGCAGCTGGTGTCCGCTTAGTAGAGGGGTCCGCTGAATACAGGTTCGTTTTACAGTAAATATGGGAAGAAAATGTAGGGACCCATGCAGTTGGAGTCCGCTTAATAGAGGGGTCCGCTGAATACAGGTTCGTTTTACAGTAAATATGGTAAATTTTAGGGGGCTCTGTTGAATACAGGTTCGTTTTACAGTAAATATAGTAAATTTTAGGGGGCTCTGTTGAATACAGGTTCGTTTTACAGTTACTATGGGAACAAAATGTAGGGACCCAAGCAGCTGGTGTCCGCTTAATAGAGGGTGCCCGCTCAATATGGGGTCCGCTTTATACAGGCTTTACTGTATGTCTTGGGGATTTTGACCGTTTTGGGCCAAAGCTTCACCAAATTAAATCGTTTTATTACCTTTGAACTTTGTCATACATGAAATGCTTATAGAAAACTAAGACGAAGATATCAAGTGAATTATCGAAGAGAGAATTAACCATAATCTGGGTTATAGTGAGTTTTCCTAGACACGACGCGATAAACTTGACAAAATTGGTCCAACTATTTAAGTTGCAATCCATTTCCATCCTGGCCATCTGCAGCCCAAGAAACGTATTTTTACTCTTACAGCACCAGTAGAGAAATTTTAAACACAACTGGGCCATTAGTTTTGCGTTTCTATTGATTTAAGTAATGATCCGCATAAGAAGGATAGTGCTGAACGGCAATGCACGATGGAATGTCAACTATTTTCATTGTCACAACTAGTGATCTCATTGGCCGAGACTCAAAAACCGCTAAAAAGTTAAGGTTCAAGGTGCATAAAGTTTAAATTTGTTAAGGTTTCAAGTATTTTGAGACCCAATCGCACAACATGCAATTTTTAAAAGATATTGTATTTGGGGAACTTCATCAAAGAAGCAAAATTAGTAGCCATTGTCTTCTGCTATTCTGATTGGTTAAGCACGAACATTTCCTAAAATATGTTTGACGCAAATGGATTTTTATTTTATTTTAAAATCAAAGATATTCTATGTGGGAAAGAGCCATTGCCGCAGAACAATAAAGTTTACTATAGTTCTTATGTGACGCAATACTTAAATCTTTATTTTTGGCTTTTCTTTTTAAATGGTGACAGCTTCTTTAATTCGTAAATTTAGGACCACTGTCTGGAATACGAAATATAACTTGAATTCTGTTGAAATATTCTTTAACATTTCAAGACTATGAAAAGCACATGGCCTAACAAGCGAACACCGAGGAAACAACACAATAACCGAATCCAGGGGCTAGTTGCATAAAACGCAACGACGGACGTAACTTGTAACGTTGGACATTCAGCCCAGTCGAACTCACTATTTTGACGTCAGACGTTCTAGTTTAGATACTTCCGACGATAAGTTACGTAACTGGTCGCAGGGCTTGAACTGCCAGCCTTCAAGTCGGATGTCCAACTCGCTAACCACCAGGCCACTTGGCCACCACACCACCACGCTTAAGAATAAGAAACAAATACAATCAAAGGCTCCTGCGAACCAACCCGTGAATACGAAATGCTAACGGTGACGCAATTTTGCGGGGTTTTTTATTTTGAAAATTAAATGTAACGACTTTTAACGAACGCAAAAAAATAAAATAAAAAAAACCCAGTAATTTTCAGTTCGGAAAAAAAGAAAACAAAATCCGTCCTGGGCAAGAAGCGAACTCACGTTCTTTACTCTCTCCGCTCTATTGTCCACTCATTTATCCAATACACTACCTAGGATTTGGCTCATTACCACGACATTAGGGTAATGGATCGAGTGAGTGAGTGAGTGAGTGAGCGAGCGAGCGAGCGAGCGAGTGAGTGAGTGAGTGAGTGAGTGAGTGAGTGAGTGAGTGAGTGAGTGAGTGAATTAGCTCCTGTCACCGATAACCCATTCATTACGCTTGCGCGTATTCACGGGTTAAACAAAACAACAACAAAAAAAAACATACCTGCACAGGGAAGCTATCGACAAACACTGTTAAAAACCAGTTGAATGACACCAGGGATAGATCCACACTGTCAACAAAGCAAAAGGCAACAATAAGAAACGCTAGAATGTTTTTTGATTCACTGCGGAAAATAATCACGATTTGCTATTGCTTTGAGCTTGCAGCTGTGCCTAATCTGTGCCCAATGATTACTTCACCAAACTTATGAAACGTTCTCTGACCAATCAGAACAACAAGAATCAAAACCACGCTTCCGCGCTTGGCACCGGTTGGTCGTTCCATGTTTTCCCGCGCTTGGCAACAGTTTCATGTTTTCCCGCGCTTGGTACCGCCTACATGTTTTCCCGCGCTGGGCACCACTTACATGTTTTCCCACACTTGGTACCGCTTACATGTCTTCCCGCACTTGGTACCGCTTACATGTTTTCCCGCGCTTGGTAGCGCTTACATGTGTTCCCGCGCTTGGTAGCGCTTACATGTGTTCCCGCGCTTGGTAGCGCTTACATGTGTTCCCGCGCTTGGTACCTCTTACATGTTTTCCCGCACTTGATACCGCTTACACGTGTTCTCGCGCTTGGTACCTCTTACATGTTTTCCCGCGCTTGATACCACTTACATGTTTTCCCGCGCTTGGTACCTCTTACATGTTTTTCCCGCACTTGATACCGCTTACATGTGTTCCCGCGCTTGGTACCACTTACATGTTTTCCCGCGCTTGATACCACTTACATGTTTTCCCGCGCTTGATACCACTTACATGTTTTCCCGCGCTTGGTACCGCTTATATGTTTTCCCGCACTTGATACCGCTTACATGTTTTCCCGCGCTTGATACCGCTTACATGTCTCCCGCGCTCGGTACCGCTTACATGTTTTCCCGCACTTGGTACCGCTTGCATGTTTTCCCGCGCTTGATACCGTTACCTCACTTCGATTAATTTACAATTCTAAAACGGAGAGATGCATGGTTCCTATGCCTAGCGCAGGATAGCTTGAAAAAAAAAAAAACTTGATCACGCGCGGTTAAGCATAAATGCTACCTTTCAGGTCTACAGATAACGTCTTTCTTGGAGAGTGTTTCTACAAAAACTAGGTCAAGGGAATATTTGTCGTATTTATGCTTGTGCAGACGCATAATTATCACAAATTCAAAGTCAACGAGCCATAGTCAACAAAACGTGGATTGAATCAAGTAGCCTACTGATGAAGTCTCAAACCCTGACCTTTTTACCACTCTAGTGGTTTTCATAGTAGTTACGTTTTGAACTTTAAAGTTTACGTGTTAATTGAAATACAGTTGCGAATGCCTCCATCATACCCGATAGCGTCAAAGTGAGCGTTGAGCCTGGGAAGTTTATCTGCGAGCAGATCTTTGAGGACTCTCTGATCCGCTTGTGACGCCACTAGGGTTTTAGAGTAGTAATCCTTCGGAAAAAGGTACTCAACAATCGCCACAAGACACCTGCAACGATAAGATCAAAGGCTCCTATGAGACAACCCATGAATATGAAACTGTCGGACCCTCCCCTCTCCTAGACGTTTTGCCTCACCAACCCCCACCCCCTGCGTCCAACTCCCCGCCCTCCCCTCCCACCAACGCCGTCCCCATGGGTAAGACAGGTGACCACTACATATCGCGGGCTCAATGTTCACTGGACCCAACCGCTTTATAACGCCTGGTTTTCACTTGGGGCTTTAGCATAAGCGGAAGCATAACAGCGCTTATGTCCAGTGAAAACGGGTCAACATCGGCATAAGCATAAGCGGACGCATCAGTATAAGCATAAGGAACAATGTTATACTTAAGTCAAATTCTTATGCTTCCGCTTATGCTTATGTTGTGGTTCAATTTTATCCTTGGTTCAAATTTTATTTTCCTTTGTTTTTGGCTATGGTAAGGTATGATAATGAGTTTCAAACAAAGGAAAATAAAATTTGAACCAAGGAAAAAATTGAACCACAACACTTATATCGCTAGTGAAAACCAGGCTTAGTTCTAGCAGTGAAATCGAAGGACTAAGACATTTTAGTGCGTTTAAATGAATGATTATAGCGGAGCACTTGCCAGGCCGAAGGCCTGGCTGCGCAGCTCCATACTCATAGAGCCATGCCTGTCATTTTTCATGGTCATGGCTAGCGGAATGTTTCGCGGGCGCGCGTGTACCCGCCCTCCGCCGCCGCCGTCGCGCAGGACTAGCTTGCCTTCGTGCAGGACTAGCTCGCGGGCGCGTATGACGTCGCAAAACATGCGCGTATGACGTCATGTTGAAACCAAAGCGAGGCTTTGTTTTTCGCGCGATTACACGGCCGAATGTCACGTCAGCTAGAAAAACACTTTGATATTTTGCTGTGAATTTACTAAGCGGAGAAAACTGTTGAAATTAAAGGCGTTATTTCCCTTAATATTTCGCGGTTTGCTACTCAAGACAAGGATACTAATTAAGGGATACTCAGAAGCCGCTTTAGTGTTAAAAGACGAGCTTTCAGGGATGAAATCTTGCTTCGAGGAACTTCATGTATTACGTTTTTATCAATGCGGGAGATGTTTGTTTTCTACGGATTTCAGAACCAAGCAAGCGAGGGACTTAAAGGTAAAACAGATTAAGTTTTCGATGAGAATTTATGTTGATATCAATCTGTGAGTGACTTTTTATTGGTGTTATTGTTAGTTTTGGAGAATTGATTTTAAAACGTGCTTAAATTCAGTTGTATCGATCTCTTGAATTTTATCGAAAGCTTGAACTCGATGAGCTATAATTAAATGGTACGCGTTTTGCTTTTAAACGTAAACTAATGGAGATTTGAATAAATTTTTTCGAAATAAGATTGTGTTGTCCATTTTTATGTGTTTGTTCATTCATTAGATAGTTTGAAAAGCGATTTTATGTAAACAAAACAAGACTTTGATTTTATAGTACAGTTCTAACTTCACTCGCATCGCCTTATGCAAATATGTTTGTGTATTTTTGCAATTTTTGATTTTCAAATCAGTTTCTCGGGCAATTTTTGACAAACAAAAACTGTATTTTATTCGGAAACTAGTGGTACTAGTTATTCTAGACAGAGAAAAGTTGTTTTTGTGAACATTTGTACGGTCTATAAAAATGTACTGTGCAGACGGTCGCGTAATACTGTTTTTGAGAATTGCTAAAATTGAAAATAGCCCGTTCGTCAATCTTAATTCTTGTGCTTGTGCCTTTCACCTTAGTTAAGTTTCACCTTAATTAAGCTTGTTCAAAGTGCGACGCTGTTAGGCTTGGGCTATCTATATATATTAGGTTAAAGAGAGAACGAGACAAAGAAAAAAGTGAAAAGCAATATACAAACAAAAAAGAGACACAAACCAGAATGATTCTTCCGCATCCAAATAAAGTAGAGCAATGCCTACAAGTCGGTTTAACCCCTTTGAAATAAAAACATAAGAAAAGGTTAACGAAGAAACTGAGCGTACTGTATTTTATTATGCTGTACAGTACTTCCCTATCGTGCTGTTTATCATGGTTTACAAGCTAGTTCTCATTAATTTGCGAGAATAAAATAAATGAAAGCTATTTAGCAGTACCATTTTTGTGGCGCAGTTTAGTAGTCTGTGGATGAAATCCTAAAGTGTGATCATTTAAGGTTACAGTGTACCTTCGGGGGTGTCTCCAGTATAACAGCTCTAGCGTCTTAAGATTACACTTAATATACCTAAACCCAGATATCAAATTAAAGCTGATAGAGCTGGCTATCTAAATATGGAAACCATTTGGTAATAAAATGAATTTTCAAATTTTTTACGACATCTAAATTCGAACGTCCGAATCAGCTTTAAAACGCTATAACTCAAAGCGATTATTATATTTTGCTAATTTGATTTGTTCTCGGGTTTCCGGACACGAAGCGCTAAAAAAACGTGTCGGCGATTTTCCATATTCAATTGCACTAAAAAGTTACAGAATATTTTCGAAAAGGGGAGAAAAAAAATTGGAATGATCGCACGGAAATGCCTCTTGACGAAAAAGTTTTCGGAATTAAGAAATTCGCCGACACGTTTTTGTTGAATATATGTTAGCCTAGCTTCTGTCCAAATTTGAGGAAAATCGAACAAATTTCCTTTGAGTTGTAGCTCTTTAAAGTGTCCCCAATAAGCGAAAAATTAACTTTGAGAAAACGGCGCTTAAAAAAGCATATCGCTTAATAAACAAACTCCGCCCACAAAAGTTATACCGTCATTACTCCGTCAATTTTCACTATTTTTCGATACTTTTTTTTTGGATGAAAGTTCATTCTGTAAACTTTATTTTAACGCCAAAAAAAAATTTTCAATAAATTTTCGATCTGAAGGTACACTGTAACCTTAAATGAAAGTTACTAAACAGTACGTTTCTGTGGTACTGTTTGTTACTGTACAATGTAATTATGTAAATTTATTCCTTCTTACCTGGCAATAACCGACATCAGGATTATGCCAACTGTAAGCGAGCAGAACGTCTCTCAGTGCTGCAGTCTGAGGTAAAAAGACAACAAAAATAAATTCAGTCGACGCTCCCGTAAGCGGACACCCTCGGGAGGCAGAAAAAGTGTCCGTAACTGGAGCTGGCCGCTTACGGGAAGGATTCTTGCAAGAGGAGAATTCAAACGGGGTTTTGTGAAGGCGGCCGTAAGTAGAGCTGTCCGCTTACGAGAGTGTCCGCTCAGAGAGCTTTGACTGTAGTCAGGGGAAGCAGTACATTGCACTGATAAGCATAGTAAGAGTGTTCTTTTAATGTCTTCTGTTAATGATAGCTATTAAGCAGTATTTTCTTATTATGCTGTCCTCTTTTAGTCTGTGGATGAAATCCTACAGTGTGACCATTCCAATTCTTGGTTTGCACGTGACGTCATCAAATTCGAACATCATGAATCGCAATGTCTTCTGAGTTTATATGTCCACCAGGTTAAAGTTGATTTAAAAATATATCTTTTTACAAGTTTCCAGCCCGGTAGCGTCTTTCGCTTTGAAAATACAGCATTTTGAATTTCTGACCTTTCACAAAGCTTTATCCTATGAAAGAAAGGCCTTTCCTCGTGATTTTTAGCACTTTGGGTAGTTAAAGTATTAGGAGAGCAGTTTATGCGAATGTATAGTAGTTCACGAGAAAAAAGGTAATCGCTTTCAGAACGAAAGTGAAGTCCAGATGTTTTTATTGATTTCCGGCGGCCATCTTGGTGTCCCTCGGAGGGACACCAAGATGGCGTTTCCATACAAAGCTCTGTAAATTTGAGTCGAAGGCTTCAGTGAATAATTCAATAACGGCACAGTGCACAGATCTGAGACTTGGGGAAGTTGTTTATTTGTTAGTCTTTTATAACATTACAAATTATTGGCTTCTTTCACTAAATGGTTTCGATTTTAAAATTTTATTGCGCCCGATTGCGTGACGGTGCAAACCAAGAATAAAAGCTACCGAGCAGTACTTTCTTGTGGTACTGTTTATTATGCTGTACGAGGTGGTTCAAACGTTTGAGTCTGTGGATGAAAACCTAAAGTGTGACCATTCAAATTAAAGCTAATATTTTTTTAAGGTGGTTCTTTTTATCTTTTTTAAGGTTATTTTTTTATTATTACTATCGTTATTTATTTATTTATTTAATATTTTTTTTTACACAGGGCCCAAGGTGAAAGCAGTTTTATAACTGAAGTGGTCACCCTGCATGAAGAAGGATTTATTATTTTTATTACGTAACTTTGTGCTATTTATTATGTTGAACCAGGTGGTTCAAACTTTTGAGTGTGTCCATAAAATCCTACAGTGTGACCATTCAAATGAAAACTATTGACCAGTACTTTCCAGTGGCACTGTTTGTTATGCTGTACAAGGTGTTTCTAACTTTTGAGTCTACAAGAAATTTAAAGTGTAACCATTCAAATGAAAGCTACTGAGCAGTACTTTCCTGTGGTACTGTTTATTATGCTGCACACGGTGGTTCAACTTTTCAGTCTGTGAATGAAATCCTAAAGTGTTACCATTCAAATGAAAGCTACTGAGCAGTATTTTCCTGTGGTACTGTTTATTATGCTGTACAAGGTGGTTCGACGTTTCAGCGTGTGGATGAAATCCTAAAGTGTGACCATTCAAATGAAAGCTATTGAGCAAAACTTTCCTGTGGTACTGTTTATTATACTGTACAAGGTGGTTCTAACTTTTCAGCCTGGGGATGAAATCCTAAAGTGACCATTCAAATGAAAGCTATTTAGCAGTACTTTCCTGTGGTATTGTTTATTATGCTGTACAAGGTGGTTCTAACTTTTGAATCTGTGGATGAAATCCTTCAGTGTGACCATTTGAATGAAAGCTTTTTAGCAGTACTTTCCTGTGGTATTGTTTATTATGCTGTACAAGGTGGTCTTAACTTTTGAGTCTGTGGATAAAATCCTACTGAGCAATACTTTCTCATGGTAGAAACTTAGTTTTTCAATAGTTTACCAAACGGAATTTGCAACATTTATATTACTAACGTTATAATCTTGATCACTAAGAAACAAATTATCAAAGCTAATACTAGTAACTTACCCCATCAGCGTCCAATCTCTCATAATGCTTGTTATTTGGTAATGTACGTAACAAGTCCAACTCGATCTGTTTCACTGCTGGTGAAGGTTTTCCTTTAATGGACTCCAAAAGCTGTTGATAATAACCATCTCCAGCGATCTTCCTGGTTTCCTGGACACACTCATTGATACAGTGTTTCCATATTGTGGCGCGATGCTCGTGTGGAACACCAGCTCGCACCAACGCCTTCAGCTCAGGCTAAAAGAAGGAGAAATACAGCGCAGAATTAGACTGCGAAAGAGGGTCAACACTCCTTTCCATCTCTCAAACTGAGTTTTTTCTTTCACTTAAAATTACATAAAGTAAAGCTTATTTCACACTTGAAGAGCTAAAGAAGGAAAAAGATCAAAATAGTGCATGCCTCAAACCCGAGTTGTTCGCTTCACAACTAATATCCATACAACCTCGTTCCCAGGGTCTCTCATCTTCCCGCCCCCTGGAGCTCTTGGGGGCGGGAAGAAGAGAGACCCTGGGAAAGAAGTTGATATCCATATCTATTACACCAACGAGGTGTCGCTGCCGGGAGCTGTAATTTTTAACATATTTATAGAATTACCTATAATGATATAATAATTAAAGCTAACCGTTTTCACAAACACTGTAGATCAGTGCTAAAACCAAAACGCTATTCTTTGCATAACCGGAACTCTATTCTCTCAGTTCTCTGTCTCATAAATGTGTCAAGTTGTAACCGCCAGAGGCAAACTTCTAGACAAATGTCCTTTTATACAGCAACAATTTAACGCTCATTTTAATTTTCCAAATCGGAGTTGACAATTGAATAATCAGTCGAGTAAGATGAATAACATAAGTACGATGAGATGAGATGAGATGAGATGAGATGAGATGAGATGAGATGAGATGAGATGAGATAACATAAGGTTAAAACTGAAATAACACACAAATAACTAACTTACAAAATGTACAAATACTAACGCAAAGGCGAAACGAAACAGAAATCTGACAACTAATCGGACACTTACATTGCTTACGGCGCTGTAGAAGAACCTAGAGAACTCTGCTAGAGGCTAATGTACTGCACGAGGCGTATCGTTGAACTCACCGGTGGAAAATACCAGGCATAACTAATCAATGATCAATGACATCAATGAGTAATCAATGGAAAATCAATGGGTAATCAATTGATTAATTATTGAGTATTGCCAATACTCAATGAGTAATCAATGATTAATCGAACCCAAAAAATTTTGTGGGTCATTAATTACTCATTGATGTCATTGATTACTCATTTTAAACCAACAGAGACCTTCCAGTACACCCATTTCTCTTCCTGCCACCCACCAGGGATCAGAAAAGGGCTCACAAAAGGTGAAGTCCTTAGACTTTTAAGAACAAATTCCTCAGCGAAATCATTCAGTGAGAATATCAACAACTTCAAAGCACGCGTCCGTGCTAGAGGTAAAATTTAAGTTAAAATTCAATGAACGGAAGTCATCTTTGCAGCAAAAGGAGAACATGCGAAAAATAATTCTGCCTTTCGTAACAACGTACCATCCGGCGTTGCCTTATCTTAAAAACATCTAATGAGCAAATGGCATTTAATTCGGAACCAACCATTGCTAAAAGAAATATACAAAGAGCCTCCCCTTATCTCATACAAAAAAAGAAACATCCTTGGGGGATATACTTGCAGAGCAAAAGAGCTAAATTTTAGCTTTTTGCAGAGCAAAACTCTAAGGGTCACGTTATCACGAGCTTATGCGTCATGCCTGTCAACACCTCTTTTCATGCAAATCAATGACTAATCAATGACATCAATGACTAATCAATGACCAAAAATTTTGTGGGTCATTGATTAGTCGTTGAGTACTCATTGAGTATTGGCAATACTCAATGAGTAATCAATTGATTACTCGTTGATTACTCATTGATTACTCATTGATTACATTGATGTCATTGATATCATTGATTAGTTAAGCCTGGAAAATAAAACTGACAAACTAAAGAACAACTTAAAGGGACACTGTCACGAGGGCGCATGCGCGAGTTTTTCTAATCGAAACTTGAAAAGTTTAGCCTAAATTTGTCAAGTTGAACCGTCAATTTCAAAATGGCGTCGACTAGTGGCGGCGGTCACGGTGGAAAACGAAGAAACTCGAGACCAAAACGGATATTTGGTACGCCGTAAAGAGCGATGAAAGAGTGGCTGAAATCCCATAAACGTGTTTATTTCGAGGATACAATTTCTAAGTCATGGCATGAAGCGAAATTCATCGCAGACTACGAAACTTGCTCCGATTCTGTCTTCACGGTGCACTTGTTGTCGCTGGAATATCGCTCACGTCACGAGAAAGCAAAGGATTTTAAATTATTAGCGATGTGTGAGTCGGGACGTGACCCTTCAATGAAAGCGGGATTGAAAGCGGTATTACACGGCGGCCGTTGAAAATTTGAGCGCTTTATAAGACGCTGTATGGGGAAAAAATAACGTAGATTTCGAACGGAAAATAAAGCGAAATTTAGACATTAATTCAATAAAGCGACACTATTAAACTCGCCTCTGGCGTATCTTTTGTCCTTTGGGGTTTTTCTTTGTCGCCACTGTTTTCCCTTCATAAGAGTCACGGAGTCCAGGCAAAACACTCGGTTTGAGATCGACAAAACTCGGAGGCGATTTGCGTCCCAAAAATCCATCCAATCGGCGATTTTTTCAGCCACAGTTAAAGAATATTTCCCTACCACCATAAAACATGTCTGGTTTTTTGAAAATCATCGCATATTACGCTGAAAATGAGCATTTTCTGCCACCGATTCCTAGATCCATAATGTCGGCCAAGTGTTTTCAAATAGACCGGAAGTGAGCCTGGGCCGCGCATGCGAATCCGTGACAGTGTCTCTTTAACACTGATATATCTAGAAAAATGCTAATGAGCCGACATGCAAGGTATGCTGCATACCCAAGAGAAACCTAATTAGTCACATTTTTGTATACAGGTATTTAGATCCAACACACGTGACAAAATACTCCACGTTTCTTGGGGTAAAGTCTAGATTCCATAGCTCAGAAGGAGGTCGGACACCTTATTGAGACTTATATAACGGAGTAACTGGTTAGCTTTCAGTTGAGGTTTGGGGTAGCAGTTTATAGTTAAATTTAGGACTAAGCAACCCGAGAAGCTAGGTGGTACAGTGGTACGGTAGGCTATGTAAGTCTAAGCCTTGCTCAGGTGACAGGTTCAACACTGAGTGGGGATTTTAGATTTTCTTTTTTACACTTAAAAGTTTATTGAAGTGTCGACATTACGTTACATAATTCTCAATAGGTGTCCGACCTCCTTCTGAGCTATAGAAGGTAGACTCTACCGTTTCTTGGAGTATTTCGACAGCCTTGTTTCAATACCCGAGTGAGAATATCGATCCAGTACAGCTACCGGGGTGGAGCTATAGTACCAGTACTGGTACAATGTTTGTACCGATATCATAATCATGTGAACCAATACGAAGCTACAAGGTGGAACCGAGATAAACTCGTGACGGTATTACTCATACTGGAATGATGTACTGGCAAGGTTCTATCTAGGGGGTTTGAAGGGTGGTGAGGGGTTTAAGCTTCCCCTCCAAAAGGCCCAGATCTCCCCTCCCACCTAAGTTACAATTACAGTATATCAGTAAATCTGTCAGTGTACATGAGGTAAGCATTTCCTGTCAGAGGACACCATATGATAAGGAACATGGAGTACTATAAACTGCTGGCCTAACGGTAGGCTAGGTTATATATCGTGCTTTACGGAGCTAATTGTAACATTACACCTAACTGCAATAACGTCAGAGAAAAATGAATTATAGAATTAGAATTAATTAGCTTTATCACCACAGCTTGCAGCATGGTTAAGCCTAAAGAATACCGTTCAGAAGGACGTCGGACACCTTATTGAAACTTATATAACGGAGTAACTGGTTAGCTTTCAGTTGATGTTATGGGTAGCAGTTTATATAGTTAAATTTAGGCCTGAACAACCCGAGAAGCTAGGTGGTACAGTGGTACAGTGGTACGGTAGGCTATCTAAGCCTAAGCCTAGCTGAGATCACAGGTTCAATCCTGAGTGGAGGATTTTAGATTTTCTTTTTTACACTTAAAAATGTATTGAAAATAAAATTCTAAGTGTCGACATTACGTTATATAAGTCTTAATAAGGTGTCCGACGTCCCTCTAAACGGTATTCTTTAGGAACAACCTTGCAGCATTGACAGGGAACCCACACGTTTATAGCTGTACATTTATCGTGCAATTAAGGTAACATGATTTACCTGTATTCTGAGGCGCTTTGAGGCCTTTTCTTTGGGCGTTTCTTTGTATGTCTAATTAATTCCAATTGGCCTTTTTAATTTTTCGTTTTTCTATGACAACGTTATTGCAATTAGGTGTATCTCAAAATATAGCCTCAAAATTTGCATCTCAAAGCATACTCATTTCAAAATCCTAGATAGGACCCTAACTGGCATTCTGCAAATGAATACAGAGGCGTTCACACAAGTAGGAGCTACTCGAGGCACAGCAGTTGTATCACACTCGCCATTCACACTGTATTCCACTCACTCACTCACCGCTTTCTGAAAGTCTCTGTTCTTGTGTGTGATCATGTAGTTTTCCCATTTGACTTCCACTGACATCTCATGAAGACTCAGATTTGCCTAAAAGAATCAAAGACTTCAATATTAAGGCCCCGTCCACACGTATCCGGATATTTTTGAATCCGCAACTTTTTTGTTGCGGATTAGAAAATATTCGCGTCCACACGTAGCGTATTCGAATCGTATTTGCCCGTCCACACGTATCCGGATTCGCTCTAGCAGCCAGGGCTTCTCTTTAAATGTTGTCAAAAAAGCATACGCAAAGGCCAAGTTCAAATCAAAGTTCAACTGTAAACACGTTCATGTTATTAGACTAGAAATAAGTCTATGTAGAAGTGAAGCGATAACATTTCGGTCGGCCACGTTGAATATTCGCGCGGTTAAAGACTGGATCTGATACTGTTACGTCAGCGTATTCAAAAATATCCGGATTCGACTGTCCACACGATGCCGTACTC
>JAJGOT010000593.1:480000-486822 GCA_022457155.1 Cladopsammia gracilis
AAATAATGCAACATCAAGTTCGAGATCTATTTTTTCGTTTCATGTGTAATTGTACAGATTTCATGCGAACTTATGAATGTTTTGTAAAACAGCATAAATTATAGAAGCATGCGTGAAACGTGTTTTAAAATTAACAAGAGGCTGCAAACAGCCTATACTCATGCGCATGCGTACGAAAGTTTTATGATATATTTTAAACATGATAAGAAGATGTCCGATGTGAAGAAGAGTTACTCCTTTCATTCAGTCATCGTTCCTGTAAACTACGTTCTTTACTATTGAATGTTTTGTAAATGAAGGCTGTACCACAATGAAGCCAGTGATTGTTCTACGTCTTATATAATTGGTAATGTAAGTAGGGTTGACGCTGTTTTACCGGAAGTGGGAGTAGCCGGAAGTCACTAAACAGGAAGTCTATGAACCGGAAGTGCCAATTTAAAATATGCGTGCATAAATTTGCATGCAAAATCGTGACACCAAAAAAAAAATTATAATAAAAAAAAAAGAAAAACAGAGCCCATTTTATAACTCATGCCGCTACGCGCATGAGTAACAACTGATGTGAACAATGAAATTGCAAACATGTTTACGGGAAATGTGCTTCATTGAAACGTGTTTCATTGAAACGACTGTTTACTCTAAACATGTTTCGGTGCTGGTGTGAACAAAGCATTAGAGATTCCGTGTGTAGTGCAGCAACGAAGGCAATTCACGACCTACAGAAATATCGTGTTCCCGACTGTTTACTCTAAACATGTTTTGGTGCTGGTGTGAACACAGCATTAGGGATTCCGTGTGTAGTGCAGCAACGAAGGCAATTCACCACCTACAGAAATATCGTGTACCCGAAGAGCTTTCAATTTATTCTTAAGCCTCATGTTGTACATGACCAAATTTTCTTTGACGAACTGACATTTGCTTGTGTAGAAAATACACCAAATATTTCTACGACAAATTTCTTGCAAAAAAGCCAGTTTTACGTTTTCAAATCTGAGATTTACTCTTATATATGCCTCGCAAAGATTGGTGGAAAATTGTTTTTCTAGACTGTTCACTCGCACGCGTTCGATTCGCTCACGCTGGGCTAAAAATAAATGGGTCTGTAGACAGACTATTGTTTTTCCACACCTTCGTTTATCGTTTATCTTTTATAGCGGCTAACTGCGTGACTAAGTCGGTTAAGACAATTGCTCTCTTTTTGAAGCATTTCAACACTACAAACACAACGAGCTTCGATTGTTCTGGGGCCAGGCGAAACAGTTTCTGGTTTTACTATCCCTTTTTGTACGTGCGTGTCGCAATAAAAGTAGCCAAAAGTACCGCTACCAAGCCACATGCTACAGTTAACTCCCCTTGCTACAAAATAGAACAATTAATATTTTTTAATGAATTTTCCGCTATCTTTATGTAGCTTTCCCGCTTCCCCTCTTCGCCTGCTGCCCCGCTGTCCAAAACGCCATTGCCAGTGCATAGAAAATTTGTTCACGCAGACATACAGGTAAATCATTTGTCACAGAAAATCTGCTCGTAAGCGTGGGGCTTCTTTCTCCACTAAACAATAACATAAGTATCCGAAAACTATCACGTCAGCTTGTGGCCTTAAGAATGTCATGTTGCTTAGTGATAACCCCGATAAAAACTGCGGGCTCAATCGTTTCACAATAAACTTCATATAGTCAACACTGACCTGGACCTGGACATTGTCTGGACCTCACGTGACTCGCTGTCTATAGCGTCCTCCACCAGTCTACTGATGACCTCATCATCCATATTCCAGGGCTCGCCATCTGCAAGTGATAAGTGAACCAATCAGAACTCGAAGCAAACCGGAGACGGAACGGGGGAAACATGCAATTAGTGCCAAGCGCGGGAGAAAGTCGAGCTAGTACCGAGCGCAGGAAAATATAACTTGCGCTAAACACGGCCGGGAAAACATGCAACTGACAATAAGCGCGGGAAAGGGGGAACCGGTGCCAAGCGCGGGAAAACAGGTAACCGGTGCCATGCGCAGGAACACATAACTTGCGCCAAACAAGGCCAGGAAAAGATGCAACTGGCACCAAGCGCGGTAAAACGTATAACTGGTGCCAAGCGCAGGAAAACGTGTAACCGGTGCCAAGCGCGGGAAAGCGTATAACTGGTGCCAAGCGCAGGAAAACATGCAACCAGTGCCAAGCGCGGGAAAAAAATCGAACGGAGCTCAGGAATAAATAACTTGAAAAACTTTGGGTAGCGTTCTTGAAAAACTTAAGTTTCGGTGCATACATTTTCAGATCGTTTAAGTGTGGGGGAAACGCCTTAGAACGGGATCTGTTCATTTTAAATGAAAACGATCGACGTATACGAGTGGACGGAGGCTCAAGAGAGCACTCTATTATCATTAGAGATGTGTGTATGAATTTTAGATACTAAACATCACCAAACCTAGCATAATTACTAATCTTAACGAGCATTTATGTTCACAGCCCCAAGTTATGGAATGCCCTTCTCTTGGACATTCGATCTTTCAAAAATCTGCTTTTAAAACTCAAGTTAAGACGTCTTTGTTTAGGAAAGCTTTTTACCGAACTTATTTCTTATAATGTAAAGCGCATCGGAACATTGCTATATATTGGTGGTGACGTTTATTATCAATCCGACTCAATTTGCAACTCGATCCAGTCCCCTGCTCGACCTCAAAATGGCCTTTGGTTTGACTTTGTAGAGTGCTACTCAATCATGACAAGGTATGTAAGCATTCATGTGATGTCTCATACCTTTGCGTGGTTTCGTGAATTCCCTCAGCACAAGAAAGTATTTGCTTTTGTATTTACACATTTCAGCTTCAACAGTGGCCAGTCGCCTGAAAACATATTCAGAGTTACACAATACGAACTATAAACGCTATCCTCCCGCCCCCCCCCCCCCCCCCCACCCCCACCCCTCTCCTCAAGTGTGCAAAAGTTAGTCTTTGACGCAGCCGCCATTTGGGGAGGAGCGTCAAGTAACGGCCTCCATAACAGTTGAGTAGGAGACTACATAAAAGCAGCAAATGTGAAACTCTTTTAGAGCGGTTTTCAATTGAGTGTCGTAAAACCAAAACCAAAGTAACTACTCTGACCAATCACAGCAGTCGTAAACAATCCAATGAACCAATCAGAGCTCGAAGCAATTACATGTCGGCGGCGCCAAGCGGGGAAAACGTGTGTGAGCAAGTCACGATTGCTTTTGGTTTTACTTCTGATTGGTCGAGAAAGTGGCGCGAGATTTTTTAGCTAATCACAAAGCGTAGCAATGCAAAACCAAAGCAATTGTGTAATTACTTTCGACACTCAATTGAAAACTGCTCTATAATGACAAGTATCGAGTCATGTAATTACTCTGTGGATGAAATTCTTCAGTTACATATAGATAAAAGGACTTCTATGTTGTGTTGTCTATTATGCCATACAAAGCAGTTATTTAGTTTGTACATTAAAAACTGTGACCATTCAAATGAAGGCTATTGAGCAGTACTTTCCTGTGATACTGTTTATTATGCTGTACAAGGTGGTTCTAACTTTTGAGTCTGTGGATCAAATCCTAAAGTGTGACCATTCAAATGAAAGCTATTGAGCAGTACTTTCCTGTGATACTGTTTATTATGCTGTACAAGGTGGTTCTAACTTTTGAGTCCGTGGATGAAATCCTAAAGTGTGACCATTCAAATGAAAGCTGCTGAGCAGTACTTTCCTGTGATATTGTTTATTATGCTGTACAAGGTGGTTCTAACTTTTGAGTCTGTGGATCAAATCCTAAAGTGTGACCATTCAAATGAAAGTTATTGAGCAGTACTTTCCTGTGATACTGTTTATTATGCTGTACAAGGTGGTTCTAACTTTTGAGTCGTGGATGAAATCCTAAAGTGTGACCATTCAAATGAAAGCTGCTGAGCAGTACTTTCCTGTGATACTGTTTATTATGCTGTACAAGGTGGTTCTAACTTTTGAGTCTGTGGATAAAATCCTAAAGTGTGACCATTCAAATGAAAGCTACTGAGCAGTACTTTCCTGTGTGCTGTTTTTATGCTGTACAAGGTGGTTCTAACTTTTGAGTCTGTGGATCAAATCCTAAAGTGTGACCATTCAAATGAAAGCTACTGAGCAGTACTTTCCTGTGTTACTGTTTATTATGCTGTGCAAGGTGATTCGAACTTTTGAGTCTATGGATCAAATCCTAAGTGTGACCATTCAAATGAAAGCTGCTGAGCAGTACTTTACTGTGATACTGTTTATTATGTTGTACAAGGTGGTTCTAACTTTTAGTCTGTGGATGAAATCCTAAAGTGTGAATATTTAAATGAAAGCTATTGAGCAGTACTTTCCTGTGGTAATGTTTATTATGCTGTACAAGGTGGTTCTAACTTTTGAGTCTGTGGATGAATTCCTAAAGTGTGGCCATTCAAATGAAAGCTACTGAGCAGTACTTTCCTGTGGACTGTTTGTTATGCTGTACAAGGGTTCAACTTTTGAGTCTGTGGATGAAATCCTAACGTGTGACCATTCAAATGTAAGCTACTGAGCAGTACTTTCCTGTGGTGCTTTTTATGATGCTGTACAAGATAACCCTAACTTTTGAGTCTGCGGATGAAATCCTAAAGTGTGACCATTCAAATGAAAGCTATTGAGCAGTACTTTCCTGTGGTACTGTTGATTATGCTATACAAGGTGGTGCTAACTTTTGAGTCTGTGGATGAATTCCTAAAGTGTGACCATTCAAATGAATGCTGTTAAGCAGTGCTTTCCTGTGGTACTGTTTATTATGCTGTGCAAGGTAAGGTGGTTCTCACTTTTGAAACACTGTGATAACTTACATTTTCTGCGCCTTGAGAATCTCTTCATCGTGAGCTCTGAGCTTGTTAAACTCCAGAATCTCGCTGTTCAAAAATCGGTTTTGCAGCACGTAAGCTTGACATGTTTCCTTTATAAGCAAGAAAATGGATTGAGAGTCAATTTACTTCAAGAGACGCAATTTTTTTCTCGCAGGAAAAAAATTGTAATTTTCTGAGGTTTACAGAATATAATAAAATGTAATAGCTTAAGGTTTTGTCGATACCCTTATGCACTGTATTTTCGCGGGAGTTTAAATTCGCGAAAATCATGCGAAAATGGGCACAACAATTTAAGCTTAAAATATTTCACGTTATTGGACGAGTTACTTGTAATAAAAATTTAGAAAAGCACAAACTTCCAGCCCAAACAATTGCGTGCTTTAAATCTCACGGCTTACCGTATTTACTCGCAAAAGCGCAGCGGCGCTTATTAAATATTTCGCCGGACTTTTTGATGCAGCGGAACTTATAAAACGTTACCGTACGGCGTAAAAAGGAATGGCTGCGTTTTTTAGTTAAAATTTGCTAGTTTTTCAAGGCGCAAGGCGATAAACAAATTGGGCCAATGGCAACATAGCCCCTTCAACACAGTTTCTGTAGCACGACGCGACTGAGATGTATTACTACCCCCGTCTCGGTTTCTGCAGCACGTGACTGAGATGTATTACTACCCCTCCCCCACGGTTTCTGTAGCACGACGTAACTGAGATGTATTACTACCCCCCGGTTTCTGTATCACGAAGTGACTGAGATGTATTACTATCCCCCGGTTTCTATAGCACGAAGTGACTGAGATGTATTACTACCCCCCGGTTTCTGTAGCACGAAGTGACTGAGATGTATAACTACCCCCAGTTCCTGTACCACGACGCGACTGAGATGTATTACTACCCCCCCCCCCCCCTCCCGGTTTCTGTAACACGAAGTGACTGAGATGTACTACTATTCCCCCGGTTTCTGTAGCACAAGGCGATTGAGATGTATTACTGATCCCCGGTTTCTGTAACACATCGATTTTGATTGGCTATACGCACGCAGCTAATTATTGCTTGCTGTTTCTGTTACGTCATACCTACAGACAATTATAGTTTTATGCATGCAGAAGTGACGTCATACCTACAGACAATAGTTTTATGCATGCAGAAGTGCGCGCTCTTGTCTTTACAAGTGCAGCTCAGGAATATGCATAATAAAACAATTATTGATCCCCCCGGGTTTCTGTAGCACAATGCGACTAAGATGTATTACTAATTCCCCCAGTTTCTGCAGCACGAAGCGACTGCGATGTATTTACTGTAAATACTGATATTTTACCGTGTTGAAATAAAGCTTTTGTTGACATTTTGTTTGTTGTTGTTGTTGTTGTTGTTCAATTAACCACAGTCACTCGCGGCATATCGTTGGTACCCAAGCAACTGATTTTCACAAGCGACATAAGCATTAGCGGACGCATAACAGCGCTCAGTGAAGTGAAAACGGGCGTGACGTAAGCATAAGGATAAGGATTAATCTTACGCTTATGTCAATGTTCGTTTTCGACTTGACGCAAATTGGTATGCTTCCGCTTATGCCTATGCTTACGTCGCTGGGCCTGAAAGGCGTTGAAGTTTTCAGCCCACAAATCAGCTAAAGTTGGGTAGTAAACGTATTGGTAAACATTCTGCACGAAAGACAGCTTTTCGGGTCCGAAAAGTTTTCGGGACTTTCGAGAAACGCACGCCAGGCTTTAATTGCCACCAGCCAGAGGCGAGCAAAAGAGAGTCAAAACAATTAATCACGTACCATCAGAAGAACCAGCACGTTAACAACATCCTTCTCAATAACTTCATAATTCTGACCGACGTCTCGACAAAGCAGCACACATTGAACACCATTGCACCATTGTGCGTTTATTGACGGAGATGTATGCTGGTTCGTCTCGCCCCGAATATAAGCAGGCCACAGGCGGAATACTTCCTTGCCGCAGGCCAACA